>JBBPUN010000002.1:0-73876 GCA_038094715.1 Heimioporus punctisporus | reverse complement strand
CTCGACCACGAGCTTGCGTCCGTTCAAGCGATGATTCCGAGGGTTGACGAGCGCCGCAGTGGCATGTTCGACGCTCGTAAAATCCACAAACGCAAACCTGATCCGCTCGTCACTCTTCTCTTTCTCTCATTCTTTTTTTTTTCGTTTTCATTCTTTGGGGGACACGTACCCTTTACATGCACCGCTGTCCTCGAACGTCCCCATCCGAATCTTGCGTAGCCACAATTTCGCGTCGTCGCCGTCGTCGTGCTTCTTTTTCTGATGCGCCTCGAGCAACTCTCGGATCGACGCTTCCGTCGTGTCGAACCCGAGGTTGCCGAGAAACAGAGTCGGCCCGGGCGGTTGCTGTTGTACCGCCAATATCTTTTGGGCCACCGTCGTCGTCGTCGTCGTCACTTCTGGCTTGGGCTTGACCGGTCGACCGGTAAAGTCGTCCCCTGTTACGCGCATACACCGTCGTGATTCTATCCCCCATCAAAAGAGAGAGACGGACCGTCTTTGATGAGGAGATGCCGACCGTCGAGCAAACGTTCAGAAAGCGCGATCGCGATCACTTTTGCATCCGGCGAGTCGAAATCGACGTACGCAAACCTGGTAGCGGTGGTAGGCGGGTGAACACGACGACAGCGACGGAAGGAGGTACACACCCCATGTTTTCCTGTCGTTCGACTCGCTTCTGCATCGGCATGTGGACGCGCGTGATCGCGCCGACGCCGTCAAAGAACGTACGAAGGCCGTCCGGCGTCGTTCGAAACGACAGGTTGCCGACCCAGACCGAGTTTTGACGCTTTGGACGTCGAGGAGGATCTGGTTTTCGGTCCGCGTCCGTTTCGTCGTCGGTCTTCGTCGTGGCTTCGAGTTGCTGTCGTTTTTGCTTTTTCTTTTGCCGCCTCCGTTCGGCGTGCGAGAGCACCTCGGACGACACTGGTTGGATGTCCTCCTCAGACTCGTCCTCGTCCTCGACTCGTCTTCTCTTTTTCGACGCCGGGTCGGACATGACGTGAGAGAGAAAGACAGATAATGTTATTAGTGTTTTCAGTATACAAGTTAATAATACTCTAGTACAAGACCTCAGCAAAGGTCGTCCAGAGTCCAATTAGGTTATTGGGTCTTCAGCGTGCCTTTCCTCCGTCCTGCTTCTTCCAGCACGCTCTTTGGCCCTCGTCGCGCCATCGCCCAGACAAACACGACGACGATGATCGCAAACTGCAACCACAGCCAAATTCCGAGTACGAACGCGACGATGCCCCGTTGCCGCGGTACAGGGGCAGCCCCACCCCTCGATCCCGACGAGCTTTCCGCCGAACGTCCCTCATCGATCTCACCCTTGCCCATATTCATCGTGTCTACGATTGCTTCGAAAGCATTCGCGAGCCGTTCGGGCACGGGCGTCGACGGTCGACTCATCTTGGGACTGTTGTGCTTCTCGACAGGGATGAGCGTTCTCCCGAACCGTCCTTCTTTCCACTGTGCAGCTCGCAAGCGTATCGTCTGGGACTTTCGACGCTGCTTTTCTGCGGGCGAGGCCGATTGCGAACCCATCTCGCTCGAAAAACTGCCATGCGGGCTCCCTTGCCAAGGTCCGGCTTCTAGCGTAATACTTTTACTCGAAAGTGACGTTTCCGGCATAAACGTATCCAGGGCACAATCTGGTTCCTGCTGCGGGTGAAGAGTTGTGGTCGGCACTGCATCGCCAGCGGTCCCAGCGCAAGGAACACCCGTGGTCAAGCTGACGAGACTCGAGGTTCGGAAATGGCAGTCTGGACTACCGTTCTTTTCCATGACGCCATCCCAGTGACCATCAAATGCAGCCTCGAGCTCGCTATCGAGGGTAGGACGGTAGTGGGAAGGTCCGGTGATGGAGATAACAGATCCTGCTATACTCGAAAACTGCCCCGGTGACGTAGAGCGCGAGGTGGGAGTCGGGGCAGTTGTGTCGGCCGTGTTACATGGCCGAGGAACGAATGGCACCGGTGGCAATCCGGGAATCATCATATCCAGGATTGGGGTAGAGGTTCCAGACACAGGCGAGATTGGGGATACAGATTCTGATCGCGGCGAATCAAAAAGACCGACGACTGAGCGCCGTACCTTGGGATGAGTGACGATAGGAGCCTGATCCTGAGGAGCAGGCTGCTTCAAGCTGCTGTGCATATCCACATCGATGCCGCCGGCAAAGTCGACGGAAGTGTCGACTGAAAGAGTACGTCGTAAACTGGAGAACCGAACAGTCTCGTTCGTTTCGTCACATCCTGCGTCGCCTTCCTCAGAAATCCATTCAATGTCTTCCCCGTCTCCCAAACTCTCATAAGCGAGACGGAGGCTTGTCGCGTCTTTCTGCACAGTCTGTAACTGAGTAACCGTCCGTGCTTGTTGCTCCGTGATCTGAGCATTAGTCTCCTCGAGTTCTTCTATCTTGAGCAGGAGCTGAGACACCAGAGCGTATTCTTGGCTCAACGCCACCGGTGGCTGGATCGAGCCAGGGTGCCGGAATTGATGCGAAAGAGAGGCAGTTCGCATCGGTGCAGGTTGTAGGGTAACTCTTCTGGGTCGTTCATCACTTTCTGTGAAATGTGTCCGAACAATAGCTTCAGAACTGTGTCTGTGTCTGGGCGTAAACCTGTTCCTCATACCATGCGGCGTCGAGAGTGCACCCCCTGGCGCGAAATCCTGTACTTCTGTCTCTTGACTTGCCCCATCTGCCTTGTGTCGTAATGCACGTAGCCTTTCCTCTCTCTCTCGTCTTCTTCGCTCCGCCTCCTCCTCTCGAAAGGCAGCGCTGTCGCTAAACACCCTTGCCTTCTTCTCGAGTTCGTCACTCTTTGCGCGCGTCTTGTCTAGTTCATCTCGAAGTCCCTGAATCTCCTTCTCCAAACTACGGAGTTTCTTTCGGCCGGCTTGGTCGGCTTGAATGGACTCGGCTTCAAGTTTTTCAAGCTTGGCAAGAAGTTCGGCGTTTTGATCCGACAAGAGAGCCAAGTCCGCAGGCGAGACGGAGACGCGACGGAAATGTGATCGAGGACCCAAGCCAACGCTAAGCGAACGTGAATCGTCGACACTGTAATAGTGTGGTGACTGCGGTAGATGCGAGTCGGACGACGCCGGCGAGGGAGAGCCTGAGCCTGCCGGTGAAGTGGAGGTCGGAGAAGACGGCAAGCGAGCGAGCAACGCCTGATGTCTGCTCTTCAACTCGAGGTTGTTTTCGTACAAGGTTTTGCAGACCGCACTCGTCATGTTGAGTTCTGTGTGGGCGTAAGGGTCTTCCGCAGTGACGCGGCTAGGGACCCACCGAGTTCCCGATCCTTGATGATTTCATCAGCCTTGTGGAGGAGCTCAGAGAGTTCCTCTCTCGACCGTTCTGATTGTGTAGAAAAGGGAAAGCGAGGCCAGTCGCCCCGGAGTGATTCTACAGGGGAGAGTTTCGCATGGTCGCCTCGTGCCGGTGGATCGTCGGGAAGGGATAGACGATACGGAGGTGGCGGCGAAGACTTGACCTGGGAGGACGGCCGGCGGGACTTGGCAGGAGGTCGCGGGCGCGGAGTGATAGAACCGGCCAACATCCAAACGGGTAAGGAAGGTGCTTGTAATACAGTGGAGGTGGTAATAAAATGGGGCTACAATATCTGCCTTTGTGGAACGACGGAGAGAGGGAGTAGGCGGAGAGCAATATGTGGCGTGCAGAAATGGAAGGTCAGAATGCACATCAGACAGAAACCAAACAGTCGTCGAAGAGAAAGCCCCGCAAAGTTCCAGGTGGGTTTCAGTCCGACGCCACGTACTCTACAAATACCATCCAGTCAACTCGTCATCGCCACGACCGCCTGGCGAAATGGCATCGCGTCTGACTACGAATCAGGAGATTGCAGGTTCGACCCCTGCGGTGGTCATCTGTATTTTTTTTTTTTTGGATTTTGTTGGCTAGCAGAGATTCAGACTAGGACTTTTTTTGTTCCTGTCGTGTTGCCAACAGTCACCTGCGTTAACGTCGGCCAACTCCCCATCAAGACAAATGTTAGAAATATCCATATGGAGTACAAGAGCCCATACGCAAGTAGGCCAAAATATCACTACGTTTGTTGGCCATATATTTCGGTCAGGTACGTGACCCACCGTCATTTCGAAGGGTTTCAAGCACACCCACCGCCGTAGAACAAGTGGTAAACCATAGCATTCTATTGCATTGCACCCCGTCTCCCACCTGGAATACACGCATCTACACCATGCTGGAGCACCTTCCAAATCCACTCCTTTCTGCACTCACCTTTATAGGCTTTTTGCTGACAGGTTTTCCACTGCCCTGGCATATATGCTGTGAGTTTTCCTACCGAATGTTAGACTGAAACTCGAATCATGCTTCCCAAATTAGCAAGGAATGTAGGAACCAGCATGTACATGCTCTGGACGGGCCTTGGTTGTCTCTTTCTTTTCATAAACTCCATTGTTTGGAGTGATAATGTAACAAACTGGGCGCCCGTCTGGTGTGACATAAGTAAGTAATCAGAGAATGGCCTCACAATAATTACTGAGGTGTCTTTGCGTAGCTGCTCATTATTTCGTCGGAGCCAGCGTTGGAATTCCATCATCATCACTCTGTGCCATGCGACGTCTCTACTATATAACTAAATTGAAGACAGCATTTATTGACAAGAAGCAGGTGAATACCTTGAGTTTCCCCGAGCGAATGTTCTCAACTTCCAAAAAGGCCAGACGAGAAATGATCATTGATATCTCGATCGGAATCATGTTTCCAATCGTCGTGGCGGCACTGCGTAAGATAAATTTTTAATCGAGAGTAATCCAGTACTCACTTGACCAATAGAATACGTAGTTCAAAACAACCGCTTCTTAATCTTCGAACAGGTTGGGTGCTATCCGCAGATCGCCAATACACCGCTTGCGTACTTTCTGGTCTTTATGTGGCCTCTCTGTATTGGTTTGATCGGTTTCGTTTATGCAGGTCTGTGTTCTGACATCTACATCAATCTCATTGTCTGAAGGGTGTGAACTACTAGCCCTCACGTTTCGCCTAGCTTATCTGCAAAAAGAAAAGTTGAAACAATTGCTTCATGCTGGTCTCACCATCAGTGCTGGGCACTATTGGCGCCTCATGGCATTGTGTTCCACAGGAATGATCTTTACCATCCCATTGAGTATCTTCGTCATCGTCATAAATGCCACCACCAGTCCAAAGCCCGGTCCGTACGTCTCGTGGGACTTTGAGCACTCGGAAGTCTCCCAAATCCTTCAGGTGCCAGCTGCCGTCTGGGAGACTCAGCCCGGCATTCCTGTTGGCCTTTTGTCGTTCAGGCTGATGTATATTCTTTGCGCGTGCGTTGTTTTTATATTCTTTGGTTGGGCAGGAGAAGTGAGGGAGTTCTACCTTTTGACGTTTTGGTCCGTCTGCCGTCGTCTCGGGTATTCAAAGCCGCCCAGTCCTGTGTCAATACCCTTGTGAGTCTTGGGCGGTCGGAAGTTCACCGCCCGCTAATATAACTCCCCTAGACTGATTTCAAATGACAAACGACGGTTCACGTACGCTGGCAGGCCGGCGTCGGCCGTTTACGACAGTAATAGAGAGATGAGGTCAAAGCACCTTTCCTTACCTATCCAAGCACGGGTAAAACGGGGCTCGTTGCGGACGTCGATTTCGTTCGAGCCGCCACCGAGCTTGGAGTCCCTATCGCCGAGCTTAGAACTTGACGTTGGAACCCTATCGAGGATCTCTCTACCAGCCGACGGCTCCGTACAAACGCATATGGGCTCCCGGGCGAGTCTGCCGCCGATGGTGCCACAGCCCGCACGCGTAAAAACCCGTGGCTGAGCTGTGCGGCCGTGCTGTCTAACCTCTGTAGAAATGACCCTTTCTTTTATAGGGTCGTCCTGGGTTATCAAATTGGAGTTCATTAGAACTTATCGAAATCCCTTATTGTTGTACTGCCATCGCTCTCGACCACATTTCGATTGTATCACAGATTCGTATGACTGTAGCAATAGCCTAATCGTTGTTCGCTTTCGCTTTCGAGAAAGCCTGGGGTTCATTGCAACCCAAGCTTGCAGGGTTAGAGAGGCAATGCGTGTTCTCACGAATTCGGTAGCGAGCGCTCTAATTGCCTTGCTCAATCCCGCCACGGCGCGTGCTCCTCATTGCATAGGGGTGAGTGCGGCCTGGCAAGGATCCCACACGGCATTCATTCCACCACAGCCATGTCCCTTCATAGTTCAGGCTCAGCAACTACCCCTACCTCGACTTTAGACGCCCACTCGAGCTCGGACTCGGAGAGTGTGGATTCACTCTTTGACGAACCGTCTACCGTATCGATCCCGGCGGCGATACGATGCGTCCCACCTATTCCAGGACTCTTCTTTCCACCCATCTTCATTCCCCCAGCACTGGCCGCACAAACGACGCAGGAATGCATGCAACTCTACTTTGATGGCAAGGATGTCAATCAGATAATGCTCTTTGGGCGTACCGTGACAATATCCCATGGAGATGTGGAAGAAGATCTCGATGCGAGAATGGGAAAAGGTCTCCCAGCTATCCTAATTCAGCTACTCCACCTGTTATCTGCCTTGTTGGAACCTTGGATCCCGGCCGATCTCCATGATCATCTCTTTCCATCAAAGGGAACACCACCTCGCGCACGACAGGCGATTTTGAACCTCTATCGTCCTGGAGAGGGAATCACGCCACATGTCGACTTGTTGAACAGATTCGATGATGGAATCATCGGGGTCACTCTATGTGGGAGTTGCGTCATGTCCTTCGAGAGAGTAAAGGAAGGAGTTCGCGGCTCCGTACAGTGTGAGGAACCTGAAAAGAAGTGGGATTTATACTTGCCAGAGAGGAGTGTATTGGTTATGTCAAAGGACGCGCGATACAATTGGACGCATGGAATTCCAGGAAGGACACATGACCTCGTCGAAGACGAACATGGGTCCCACCTGATCAGGAGAGGGATCAGGCTGAGTATTACCTTTCGGTGGCTACTTCCGGGCGCAGACATTGTTGGTGAACCGGAAAAATAAGACCTAGAACGTTGCTCAAGAAAACTGCGGCTGTCCGATTGCTCTGCATGACTCGGATAGAATGGGGTCGCAGGAAAGCAGTGGAGATTAATTGTGTCTAAGACGCACAGCATCTTACTTGCTCGAGTTGCTTCTATGATCCTATGTATGCCGTTCATACATGCGAGTCATGACTAGAATCCGCCACGTAAGGCAAGGACGAGATGGAGAACTGATCCAGCTGTGATATTGAACTCCTTCGCAGTCTTGTCATCCGGCCTATATGTATATTAGCGACAAGGTGAAGTCAGGTTTAAAACGAAGCTTACATCTGTCTTCCACCAAAGATCAGCCTTTGTTGTTGTGGCGGCACACCTGACTGTTCTTCGACCTTCTCCTTGATCCGAGTAATCTATAGTAAAAAAAAAGTCTCAATGGAAATCTAAACCAAGCCATACTACGACTCTCCTTGTCCTCTGGATCGATGTCGAGTTCAATCTGGACGCCACAGGATGAGATAGGGTATGGAAGAGCGCAAAGGACGTACTTCTTTACCAGTGAGCGTCTGAAGGAGAAAAGTGTCAGAACTGATAGAAAACACGGTCTCGCTGGAATCCAGTACCTTAACCTTGATCAGCATTGTTTGAGTGAGGGAACGCTGATGGCAGCACGCATGTCAGCGTCCTTTGCAATCAAAGTAATCAGGGATGCTGACTAAGCCACACAGCCACATAAAAGCCGGTTGCCACATGGTGAGTGAAACATGTTCTTGGATCCGAACGTTCAGTAAGCCTGCACCACAGCTTATCTGACGCTTGGCAGTGTACGGAACACACACGCCATAATTGGGTGATGGGTTTCTCGAGTAACCTCCGGATTCCCACTTCAAGGGTTACACTGACTGACGTTACCTTTTTAAGACCCGCAGGTGCCAGATCAGAGGACATCCCAGGATATCCACATTAGCCGCCACGCAGGTTCCAGGAACAGCGTGTGAGCTGGTGACGTGCGATGAGGGGGATAAATAGCACGCTGCTATTGCACCCGGCATGTTAAGTTCCCGAACCACCTCAAGCGTCCACGCGTACATCCCCCCATATCCCTGTCCAAATGGGTTTCTCGAGTGGACAAGGAAACTATACTCGACTGGAGAGCGCTGACGCGACAGTCTCTCAACTCGTTGAACAAGACAGAGTTCCGTGGTACAATAAACCGAACCTTCGTTTCCTATACTTTTGCTTGGTCCCTGCTTGTCTTGGAGTGGAGGCAACGAGTGGGTGAGAACCTCTCTGGATATGATATAATTGGTGATTGTTATTGATGTGCTTAAGTTTCGATGCGTCTATGATAAGTGGCTTGCAAGCCGTGCCTTCGTGGCTCGATTGTAAGTGATCCTTTATCTGATGTCAGAAAGTTTTTCAATCGGAATACAGACTTTGATCATCCTCGCTCCGTCTTATTGGGTCTCATGACCTCCATGTATTCCTTGGGGGCGTTTGCTGCTGTTCCGTTTGTCTCTTCCGTCGTCGATAATACCGGAAGACGGTTCCCGATATTGCTCGGAGGGGTCATCTCAATAATTGGGGGTATTATTCAAGGATCTGCGCTGAATTGTAGGTGACTGTTACATCTTTGGGTCGATCTATCTCATGTTGAACTCACTAGCCACGATGTTCATCGTTGCTCGTTTTATTCTTGGATTCTCTAACGTTCTTTGCATTGTATCTGCAGCGTCTTTGATTGCGGGTGAGATAATATCAATATGACTTTGCACTGACCATTGATATTAAGCACGTGCCACCAGAACTCTCACATCCCAAAGAGCGAGCGGTGCTTGGCTCCCTCTTTAATAGTACATATGAGCTTGGTAAATTGAAATCTTTTGTCAGAACGTGACATGAACTGATCTATCGTAGGTGCTATAATCGCTGCTGCGGTGATACTTCGGACGTTTGATATACCCAATAATTGGGCATGGAGAATCCCGTCAGCCCTTCAAATAGTACCCAGTCTTTTCCAGGTTACATTTATTTGGTTCACGCCCGAATCTCCTCGATGGCTCATATCCAAGGGAAGGGGAGACGAGGCGTACGCTATTCTTGTCAAGTATCATGCCGAAGGAGATGAAAACTCAGAGTTTGTTCAGGCCGAGTACAGTCAGATTACGGAAACACTCGAAGCCGAAACGAAGATTGCACAGACGAGCAAGGAGGTACTTCTGACACCAGGAATGCGGAAACGTGCTGTCATAGCAACGTTCCTGGGTCTTTCCGTTCAGTTGAGCGGAATTGGGTTAATTTCGTGAGCCCCGTCGTCGATTATAGACTGTCGAGTCGCCTGCTTACCGGACTGGCAGATATTACCTTGCTCCAATATTAGATAGCATCGGAATTCATGACCCGCGGACGAAGAACGTGGTTAATCTCGCAAAATTCTCTTGGGGTTTTCTTAACGCTACTGTTACTGCGCTGATAGCGCCGCGGTATCCTAGAAGGAGAATGTTTTTAGTAAGTAATGCATTGCCTTTGATACTGTTCTTCGGGCTAGTTCTGACTCCAATTAGACGTGTGCTGTTTCGCTATTCGTTGTGTTCACCGCTTGGACGGTGGCCAGTGCAGAATATTCATTTACTCAGAACGAGGTAGCTGCTCAAATAGTACTCGCGTAAGTGCTTACCGACCTCCCACGTATCCGTCAATTCACTAACCGCTTTACAGTCTCGTGTTCTTGTATAGCCCAGCATACAACCTGGGACTTACCGCCTTGATTTACCGTGAGTTTTGCTCTGATTCTGTCAGTCTGAACTACATTAGTGACAAAATGTATACAGCTTACTTAGTAGAGCTGTTCCCGTTCCACGTCCGATCCAAGGGTATCGCTATCTACCAGTGGGCAAGTCGCATCGCGGCCTTCTTCAATCAATTTATGATACCCATCGGAATTGAAGCAGCGGGTATGTTACCCTACTCACTCAACAACAATATTTTTTGTCTAACGAAACCAATGTGATGATAGGCTGGAGATGGTACCTTGTGTAAGTTCTCTCTTTAGATTACTGGCGGTCACTCGCTGAAATCGGGTAGCTATTGTGTGTGGAATGCGTTCCAAGTCGTGTTCGTTTACTTTATGTTCCCGGAGACGTCGGGACGAACACTCGAGGAGCTTACATTCTGTATATATTTCCTTGTTTTTCTGATCGAATGTTGTCTTCTCATTATTCCTCCCATAGTATACGAGGATCAAGAAGCGCTAACGCAGGTTGAGACACTACATGGACACAGGGTGTCCGGGGTGTATGGTACTATGGGGGCTGATCCTAGAAGATCCGACTAGGTTCTGGAACCAGTCGTTACATGAATGAAGTCCGGGTTTGTCCAAGATACCACGAGAGGGTTACGTATCTATTCTACTTACAGGGGTGGGTCCCCGTCAGCACTGGCACGAAATAGGTGCCGGATGCTAAATTTAATTAGCACACTAATACTAAATCTTTTTGACCGGCAAGAGAATACAAACCTCCACAGGGACACGACTCTTCTTTAAGATAAAATTGTGATAGTTTTGGTGTAGCTGAGAATGAACAATTGAAAGAAAATATAAACGATTCAAGCATTGCATCAAATTTTACAGATGACTTTGGATAGATGAAAACGCAATGTTGTTCTCCAGGCTCGCTGAGCAGACCCTTATGATGGCTAGTCCAGTTTTATCTGCTTCTTCGCTTCCGCCCAACCATACTTATTAATGAACTTGGTCGAATCCAGACGCTCCCCGGGTATTGCTTAATTATACTTCACAGTCGTGAAGTCGTCGACGCGACAACTTTGCCACCATGACTACCATTATCTAGTACAATGCTACAGTCGTAAACACAACTACCATTACAACATGACCAGTGAATGCAGCAGCATATGTCATGGCGCAAAGTACAGGTTGGTACGTTCGCCATCCGTGGTATCCGGACTATCCAGCAGACATGGGTGACTGACTATTGACATGACAGTATGGTGCCATTTCCGATACAGCCACAAATCTTTGTGCTATCATCATTACATATCTTACACTGCACTGGCGCCGAGTGTGGCCACCTTTTCATTTCCAATTGATTTTTGAAATCAAATTTTAAGATTGTTTTCTTATTATCGTGTTCAAGTTCTACATTAGTGTCATACAAAACCCTTTTCTGCATCACTGTTTTTCCAACCAGGCGCGAGACCAGCGTCTGAGGAAGCCTGAGATCGACATTAGAATATAGAAAGTTGGTCCAGAAGCGTGACGGATATTGTTGTAGTATTGTTCCGATGAACACTTGCTTCCACTCCGACTCCTTGAATTGTTCCTGGATCAAAGGGAACCGAACTTGCTCTTAACCGAACCTGAGGTTGTCGGGATGGAACTTTAGCAACCACGACTTGGTAAGAATCTCACCAATCCGTTCCGGATTTGATGATACAGCGCTTATTACAAGTTGTATTGCCGCAGTGCATGGAAAAGGAT
This sequence comes from Heimioporus punctisporus, assembly GCA_038094715.1. Classification (NCBI taxonomy): domain Eukaryota; kingdom Fungi; phylum Basidiomycota; class Agaricomycetes; order Boletales; family Boletaceae; genus Heimioporus; species Heimioporus punctisporus. The sequence continues at coordinate 62,371 of JBBPUN010000002.1, read as the reverse complement.
TTTTAACTCATGACTCACCTGGACACCGCTCTCTGGCAGAGAGCGACTTTTAGAGCGACCTCATGCTCGTATCTCGAATGAGCGTCATGATGGTGTTTACCTTTTTCAGACGCACTAGACCATATCGGAGGACATCTCCGCGATAAACGTCACTAGCTAGGGGTCTGATGTAGTAACTGCCAGCAGCCAAGTACTGGTATCGTTCGCTGGCAGATAACAACACGACTAATTCCGATGTGACCCCGAGTCGTTATCACGCCACGAGCCAAACGTCCAACGGCGCTTAAATCCCGTCGACTCCCTGCAACACGCATGTCGCCTGACATGGACTCTCAGAGAGGTCGACAAGTAGACTATGCTCGATTAGAGGGCACGGACACGATTGTCTCTCAGCTTGCACAACGAGACAAGGTTCCCTGGTACAGGAAACCGAACCTTCGCCTCCTATATCTTTGCATGGTTCCTACCTGCCTTGCAGTAGAGGCAGCTAGCGGGTACGTGTTTTTGAGCTCACGCTTTAGACTAAATTACTCACCGATAAAAGTTTCAATTCGTCAATGGTGGGTGGTTTGCAAGCCGTACCTTCATGGCTCAAGTGTGAATTTTATCACCTAGTTGACGTCGGGAGAGATTGACCTGAAGGACAGACTTTGGTCATCCACGTTCTGTCCGACTGGGTCTCATGGTCTCCATGCATTCTCTCGGCGCCTTTACTGCCGTTCCGTTCGTTTCAGCCATCGTTGATGGTACTGGAAGGCGATTCCCGATATTCCTTGGAGGTGTCATCTCAATAATGGGAGGAATTATTCAAGGATCCGCACGGAGTGGTGAGTAGCAGTCAACGTATTTAGATTCTAGAACATCTCACACTGGAGACCCTAGCTATCATGTTCATTATTGCACGTTTTATCCTCGGGTTTGCCGATGTACTCTGTATCGTGTCTGGTGCGTCTTTGATTGGAGGTAAGGCGATACAGTTTACTTCTGGGAGTATGTTTCAAGTATACGTGTTCAGAACTACCACATCCAAAGGAGCGTGCAGTCATGGGTTGTCTTTTCAATACTACATATGATCTCGGTAGGTCGAAGTTTATTTTCGGACAGCGCAACAAGTTGATGTCCTGCAGGCACTATAGCTTCTGCCGGGGTAATCCTTTGGACATTTGCCATGACAAATGACTGGGGGTGGAGAATCCCATCGTTCCTTCAAACAGTGCTCGGCCTCCTGCAAGTCTCGTTTGTTTGGTTCATACCCGAGTCTCCCCGATGGCTTATATCAAGGGGAAGAGGGCGTGAGGCGTACGATATCCTCGTGAAGTATCATGCGGAAGGAGAACGGGACTCTGACTTTGTCGAAGCGGAATATAATCAGATCGAGAAAACACTTGCCGCGGAAATGAAGGCCACACAGACGAACAAGAACATACTTTCGACAACAGGAATGCAGAAACGGGTCATTATTGCGACATTCCTTGGTATGTTTGTCCAGCTGTGTGGAGTTGGGTTGATTTCGTAAGACAGCTATTAGTTTTGATCCGCTAGACTATCCACTCAAAAGTTCTCTAGGGACTACCTTGCTCCGATCTTAGAAAGAACCGGCATCCGTGATGACCGAACAAAGAATATAGTTAACCTTTGCAAAGTTTCCTGGAGTTTCATAAATGGTATCGTCACCGCGTTGATAGCCCCACGATACCCTCGACGGACCATATTTTTGGTCAGAAGCGTCATGAAATATTTCCGTGAACGTGTTTCTGACCCTTTCAAATAGGTGTCTACAATATCAGTTTTCGTTGTATTTGCTGCTTGGACTGTGGCTAACGCGGAATATGATCTCACCCACGACAAGGTCATCGCCTGGGTTGTGATCGCGTGAGTATCTGTGGGCCGTGGCATGTCAGGGAAGTTACTAACTTGTACAGTCTCATTTTCTTGTACAGCCCTGCTTACAACCTGGGATTCACCGCTCTAACCTATCGTGAGTTCTACTTTGTCTGTCGATTCATACTAAACAAAGTTGCTGGGCTCGTAAACAGCGTATTTGGTCGAGCTTTTCCCATTTCATGTTCGAACGAAGGGTATCGCCGTCTATCAATGGTGGGGTCGCATTGCGGCGTTCTTCAATCAATTTGTGAATCCTATTGGTATCGATGTTGCAGGTAGGATCATCTGATTCCTATGTTGACTGGACCATTTGATGAAATCAATTATAATTTTAGGTTGGAGATTTTACATCGTGTGAGCTCCTCTTTCGAGGTGTTGACAGGCTGCTGCTGAGGTCATCAGCTATTGTATATGGAATGCATTTCAAGTCGCGTTCGTTTACTTTGTATTTCCAGAGACATCGGGGCGTACACTCGAGGAGTTGACGTTTTGCAAGTGTTCCGACATTTCTTGACCTATCACCGTCATCTGATTATGTTTCCACAGTATATGAAAGTGATCGAGAAGTACTCGAGCATACTGAGTTTGAGGTACTACATGGAGACGGGGGAAATAGGATGTATGGTGCCGTGGAGGTTGACTCTAGGCGGGCCGACTAATGAATCAAGCTGGTCGAGGCGCGACTACCCTGACCTACCTTTAGATCTAATGACTCTCAGCCTGTATAACGTTACGTGATAACGCAATAAAGTACCAAGCCACAGGAGTGGTCAGAGGGTGTGAAAAGCGCTGGGAGCAACCCTCAGCCCTGTGATCCAAACAGCAATGTATACATATCCGATAATTTAAGCGTACGCCGTCTGAAATGTTCAGAAGGCCATTGAGTCACCGGGTGGTGGTGATGTTCTAAGCGAGGAGCCCGGTTCATGTTGTATATCTGCACTGTCGTTGTAATTGACGCGGTCCATATTATAGTCAGTCATCAAGGTGATGGCAACAACAGCGATGGTACGACTGCGTCGCGTGTGTCACGTCCACACCATCGCTGCCTTTGGCACTGACACCAACGACGAGGCCTGGTGGTATGGCCGCCGAAGTCAGGGCCATCGCGTCCTCGACACAGTGGGGTCGTGCCAATCGTGGTTGTGCCCTCGTCCTCGATGCGTCGTCGTTGTCCTCCGCGTTAACCTGACGTTGGTTATCTGCATCACCTGCTACAATTCCCGAAACTTGGGCAGAAACTTAGGTGGATTGTGGTTGATTCTCTCCGCATTGTCGTATACTAGTTACTTGTCAGAAAACGCGATAAACCGGGAGATCGCCTACAATTGTGGGCGCTCGGACGCATGCTCGGTATACCACGAGTTGGCTTCTCTTGTTGCACGTCACCTCTTGCTGCTCGTACGCCCATTCAACTCGTGTGAAAAGAGATAACAGTCCGTGTTCAGACATTCCAATCGAAAGTAGGTGCGCAGCATCTTGTCCTTCTTGTCGCATTTTTTCGATCACGACAGTCTGTAGCTCGAGTCGAGTTGTCCCAGGGGCCCATGCACAAATAGCGCGGGCTGTCGTCCACCTCTACTTCCCTAGTGTCATGAGCGTCTTGCACGGAAGAAAGACGATTAAGTCACATTACAACTGCCAACTTCATCCGACAGAAATAGACAGTTGTTGTGCGCTCGCATGAGTTGAGTCCCGAAACGTGTGGGGGATGTACGGCTGAAGAATAAACGCTTCGGTGACATTTTTTTTTGGTTTGTACACAATCTTTTGCTTTTCTGGCAAAATAAAAACGTGCAGCGGTGACGGAGGACCTCTCGTAGTACGCGTTCTTGACGCAAAACCTGTGAAAAAAGACGATAGCTGTTGCGATAAGGCGCCAGCCAAAATTTCAACCGCTTTCCGAGCTTGGTGATGGCTATCTTGCATGACTCAGCTTGCATTGTAGAGGAAAGAGAGAAGAGTAGACAAAGTAGTCCAGGTTGTCGACGTAACGGAGATCTTCTACGCGAACTTGGCGGAGAGTCGTGCTGTCGACGATCCAACGCTTACTAGGATGGCGCCGTGAGTTATTCATTCGTGCGACAACTTGCTGGGTACACTTTTTTTCTCGTTGCATTATCGTTGCGTCCTCGGCATGGTAGGGTCGTGCCCTCGTTCTCAACATGTCGTCTTCGTCTTGTCGCTATCGTATTCCCCCTCGCGAGGTGTGATGTGGTTACGCATGCGTCGGTGTCGTCCTCGTGTGAAGGATGGCCAGAGGTGGATGACGGTGGATATCCGGTTGCACACGTGTCGTCGCACGCGCTGAGCGTACAGCCACTGAAGCTCGCCAGCAGAACACTAGAACTTGTCGTGTTGGCGACTTCGCCGGGGCGACTGTACAGCATATCCAAGCAATACCGTATGGGCGTCTGGGGCCCGACCGAGTAGCGGAAATGAAGGAACAGATAAATTTTGGACCTGCCAAAGGGTCTGCGCAGCGAGCCTGGATGGCGAACCAGCTACGTACCATGAGGCCAGCGTCTGTAGTTGAAGCTAGGGATCGACATTAGAATATAGAAAGTTAGTCCAGGAACAGTGTAAAGGGTATTGTTGTATTGTTCAGATGAACACTTGCTCCCATTGCCTTGATTTCAACTGTTCCTGGATCTGGGGAAACCGAAGGTCTTAAACGAACCTGAGGTCGTCGGGATGGGACCTTAGCAATCACGAGTGAGTAAGAATCCCACCAATCCGTTCCGAATTCGATGGTGCAGCGCTCATCACAAATTTTACTGCAGTGCATGGAAACGGATTTTCAATACATAATGCATGACTCACTGACACCGCTCTCTGGCAGAGAGCGACTTTTAGAGTGACCTCTTGGTTGAAAGTGTTGTAATGATACTTATTTGTACCCTTTTCAGATGTGCTAATCCATATTAGGAAATCTCCTAGATAAATAACCCTAGCTTGGGTCCGTACCAGGTACTAGCATCGTTCGATGGCAGACACGACTAATTCTGGTGTGGCTCAGAGAATGAGTCGTTATCATCCCGCACAAGTTCAAAAAGCTTCAAAATGACAGCGCTTAAGTAGAGTCCCGTCATATGTCACCCGACACGGTGGATTCCCGGAAAGGTCGCCAGGTAGACTATGTTCGATTAGAGGGGACGGCGAACGCCACTGTCTCTCAGCTTGTACAACAAGACAAGGTTCCATGGTACAGGAAACCGAATCTTCGCTTCCTGTATCTTTGCATGGTCCCCACTTGCCTTGCAGTGGAGGCTGCTAGCGGGTATGTGTTTCGAGCCCTTGCATTAGACTAAATTGCTCACCATAAAAGTTTCAATTCGTCAATTGTGGGTGGTTTGCAAGCCGTGCCCTCATGGCTCAAGTGTGAATTTTATCACCTAGTTGATGTCAGAAGAAATTGATCTGAAAGACAGACTTCAATCATCCACGCTCTGTCCAATTAGGTCTCATGACCTCCACGTATTCTCTGGGCGCCTTATCTGCCGTTCCGTTCGTCTCAACCATCGTCGATAGTACTGGAAGACGATTCCCGATATTCGTTGGAGGTGTCATCTCAATAATGGGAGGAATCATTCAAGGATGCGCACAGAGTGGTAAGCAGTATTCAATATATCCGGATTCTAGAGCATATAACAGTGGATATCCTAGCCGTCATGTTCTGCATCGCACGCTTTATTCTCGGGTTTGCCAGTGTGCTCTGTATCGTATCCGGTGCGTCTTTGATTGGAGGTAAGGTGGTACAGTTTCACGTCTGGAAGTATGTTTAAGGATGCATCGTCAGAACTGCCACATCCAAAGGAGCGAGCAGTCATGGGTTGTCTTTTTAGCACTACATATGACCTTGGTAAATCGAAATTTATTATCAGGTGACGAAACAAGTTGATGTTGCGTTGCATCCCGTAGGTGCTATAGCTTCTGCTGGAGTGATCCTCTGGACATTTGCCATGATTAGTGACTGGGGGTGGAGAATTCCATCGTTCCTTCAAACAGTACTCGGCCTCCTGCAAGTTTCGTTTGTTTGGTTCCTACCCGAGTCCCCTCGATGGCTCATATCAAATGGAAGAGGGCGCGAGGCGTACGATATCCTCGTGAAGTATCATGCGGAAGGCGAACGGGACTCTGACTTTGTCGAAGTGGAGTATAATCAGATCGAGAAAACACTTGGCGCAGAAATAAAGGCCGCACAGACGAACAAGAACACACTTTCGACAGCAGGAATGCAGAAGCGGGTCATTATTGCGACACTCCTTGGTATGTCCGTCCAGCTATGTGGTGTTGGGTTGATTTCGTAAGATAGCCGCTAGTTTTGATCCTCTGGACTATCGGCTCACAAGGTTTCTAGAGACTATCTTGCCCCAATCTTAGAGAGGATTGGAATTCATGACGATCGAACAAAGAACATCGTTAACCTTTGCAAAGTTTCATGGGGTTTCATAAATGGTATTGTCACTGCACTGATAGCCCCGCGACACCCTAGAAGGACCATGTTTTTGGTAAGCAATGTTATCATGAAACATCTCCGTCAAAGTGATTCTAGCCTCTTTACAGGTGTCTACAACCTCAATTTTTGTTGTATTTACTTCTTGGACTGTAGCTAACGCAGGATACGATCTCACCCACAACAAGGTCGTTGCCCAGATTGTGATCGCGTGAGGTCCTGTAGCATACCACGTAAAGGAAGTTACTAACTCTCGTACAGTCTCATTTTCTTGTACAGCCCTGCTTACAATCTGGGATTCGCCGCCCTAACCTATCGTGAGTTCTACGTTGTCTGTTGACTCGTACCAGACAAAGTGGCTATGCTTATAAACAGCATATTTGGTGGAACTGTTCCCGTTTCATGTTCGAACGAAGGGCATCGCGGTCTATCAATGGTGGAGTCGCAGCATGGCATTCTTTAATCAGTTTGTGAATCCCATTGGCATCGATGTTGCAGGTATGATGATCTGATCTACACGATGACTGGGCCGCTAATTATGTCCATAGGTTGGAGATTTTACATCGTGTGAGCTCCCCTTTTGAGTTATACAGGCAGATACTGAGGTCGACAGCTATTGTTTATGGAACGCGTTTCAAGTCGCGTTCGTTTACTTTATATTTCCGGAGACATCGGGGCGTACACTCGAGGAGTTGACATTTTGCAAGTGTTCCAACGTTTCTTGACCTATCGTCGCCATCTCATTATGTCTCCACAGTATATGAGAGTGATCAAGAAGTACTTGGACGTACTGAGTTTGAGGTACTACATGGAGACAGGGAAAATGGGATGTATGGTACCGTGGAAATTGACTGTAGGCGGGCAGACTAATGAGTCAAGCTGGTCGAGACGCGACGGTCCCGACCTACCTTTAGATCTAACCTGTACAAGGAGATTGCGTGATAATGTAATAAAGTATCGAGGCATCAACCATTTGCGCGGGGTTACTGTATGTACTACTATCCTACTGCGGCGACCTGACTATTCCTTCCATGGAAGGCATCATCCACGAGGATGAGATTCATAGTACACAGTTTAATATCCAATGAGTAGTGGGGAATATTGATCATGACTAAAAAAAAAGTTGGCATATGAATCCCGATCTCAAAAACGTGAGTGGTCCTTATCGCACTCATGGTGGTGATTATGCTACTTGTTACCATATTTAGTCCGTTAAAACCGCCCTGGAGACCACCCTCAGAAAAGGGGTTATGAACGTAGAGTACTGTGCCAATTGACTGATGTTCGAACCTCATCCTGCCAGCCAGCGCACCTATCTTGAGTCAAGATAACGTCTGAATTGGCCAAGTCGCTTTTCTCGTTATCGGCGCAGTAATGCCGTCATCCATAGATAAGGATTCAATGGCGACTCAGCCGACGGTTCCTGGCATTGCCAGAGAAGTTTCACACACGCGTTGGTTTCGAACTCTTGATTCAAGCGCCCCACCCTGGCGCCACAAGCGGACCAGCTTGCTGGTAAGGATAGCCCGGTATAATCATCACAACACTTTCACGTCGTCACAGTAGTTTCAACACAAAGCATACCTCCCAATAACTATCTTCGACATGGCGTCACGAAGCGGTGGACATGGAATCCGATTAGAAAGTAATGATGCAATCGTCTCTCGCCTTGCCAAGCAAGACCGCGTCCCATGGTATAAGAAACCAAACCTCCGCCTTTTGTATCTCTTGATGATTCCCACTTGTTTGGCAGTGGAGATGACCAGCGGGTGAGCGTCATCCAATACTTCTTCCACGACACTTAGTTGGGACATGGAAGTTTTGACGCATCTATGTTAAATGGCTTACAAGCCGTGCCTTCGTGGCTCGAATGTGAGGCACTCCCCTGACTAATATTTTCCGAGATTCACTTGCCTGTAGATTATGGCAATCCTCGGTCCGCTTCGCTGGGACTCATGTCGTCCATGTATAACCTGGGTTCTATCTTCTCTATTCCGTTTATTCCGTTCGTTACAGACGAATTTGGGAGGCGGCGCTCTATACTCATCGGAAGTATAATAATGTTGATCGGGGGTGTCATGCAAGGTGCTGCACTGAATCGTAAGCAGAAAGTATTCTTCAGAATTTTTAACCTTACTTGATAATATAGTCCCCATGTTCATGGCTGCTCGTTTTATCCTAGGATTTGGCGTCGTTTTCGCTATTGTGGCCGCTTCCTCTTTAGTCGGAGGTTCGTCATAACTTCTTCGTTCGAAGTTGACGTTAGTGAGGAAGTCGCATAAAGAGTTATCACATCCAAAGGAACGAGCAATTTTAGGGTCGCTTTTCAATGCTATTTATAATGTCGGTGAGTCGATATTATGTTGTGGGGAAGTGCCCAAGTTTATTCTCAATAGGTACTACGACTGCAGCTGGAGTGACCCTCCAAACGTTTGCCATCCGCAATAATTGGGCGTGGAGGATTCCATCTTTTCTGCAAGTGATCCCTAGTTTATTGCAAATATCCTTTTTGTGCTTCCTCCCTGAATCTCCTCGTTGGCTGGTCTCAAAGGGTAGAGGGGAGGAGGCATATACCTTCCTCGTCAGATACCATGCGGAAGGGGACGAAAACTCGGAATTTGTCAAGGCGGAGTATGGCCAGATCGAACAGACACTCGAGGAAGAACTGAAGAATGCACAGATGAGCTGGAAGGAAGTATTTTCAACACCAGGTACCCGAAAACGGGTGACTATCGCTTCCTTTCTTGCACTTTTCACTAAATGGAGCGGAAGCGGGTTGATTTCGTGAGCCGACCTGCAACCCTACTACCGTCCGCTTACCCAATTCGAAGATACTTCCTTTCCCCGATCCTAGATACCATTGGAATCCATGACAACCGGACGAAGAATATTATCAACCTTGCTATATGTTGTTGGGGACTCATCAATAGCACACTCATCGCATTGGTGGTGCCCCGATATCCACGACGCAGAATGTATTTGGTATGTAACGATGTCTCAAACTCCTTGAATTATATTGAATGGTTTCTTAGATGTGCACAGTTTCTCTGCTCGCAATCCTTACTGCTTGGACCATAGCAAGCGCAGAATATGACTTGACCCACAGTCTGATTTCATCGCATATTGTGCTAGCGTGAGCACCGTCCTGAATCAAAAGTCAGGGTATTCCATTTTGCGTACTTATTTTATGTTTCGCAGCCTCATCTTTTTGTTCGGTCCAGCTTACAATGTTGGTTTCAACGCCTTGACATACAGTGAGCTTTAAATTCACTTGTCGTTATGTGATTCTCATGATACACGGACGGACAGCTTACCTGGTCGAACTATTTCCGTTTCACATCAGAGCTAGGGGTATTACTATTTTTCAATGGTGGAGTCGTGGCGCTGGGTTTCTCTCCCAATTTGTGGACCCTATTGGAATTGATGCCATAGGTACGTTTCCTATTTCGTCCAACCATGACTCTGATCAATATGTTTATATTACAGGTTGGAAATATTACATCATGTAGGCTACCGTCTACTGCCGATGCAGGTCAGATACTGAGGCATTTCCCAGCTATTGCGTGTGGATCGGCTTTGAAATCGGCTTCGTCTACTTTATGTTTCCGGAGACATCTGGCAGAACATTGGAAGAGTTGACATTTCGTGAGTGTCTGCGATCTCTTGCAAATCGAGGTCGATTTTCACACTTTCAGTTTTCGAGGGTGGCAAGAGACATGACTTCGGAAATGGCGACACGGAGCCCTTACTGCGCGAACATTGGGAGGAGGAAAATGATGTTGGAAATTAGCGTTGAAGCTACTCGCTGCGTCGTCTCACAGGAGCCTGGAGCTCTGACATACATACTCTGTCGTCACAATAGGTTTGACCAATTGAATTCGTAGAAAGCTTCAGTCTTGTAAGTCGTGACAGTTAAATACTCGAGTCAAACGAACGATTCGCGGCCAAGTATTTCGGAACAAAGCAAGTTTTTTGCGAAATAGAAATCGTTGGAATGAACACAGAGATCTAACGTCACAGTATTCGACACCCGGGATATGCCTCTCACTTCATTGCGACCAGGATCATGTTCGTACCCCCAGGAACCGTATGAATGTTTATCCAGCCCGTCAACTCTTACACACGCGACAAAGAGAGGTCTAGTTAAGATACAAACAATGATCATATTTACCTTTTTGATTCGCACCCCACCGAGAGGGGAAGAGATGGGGCGTGCCCGCAGCACCCAGCACCGAAAATGATAGGATGAACACCATCACTTGAGCACCACTTATGTATGTACAGTACATAAAGCCATACGCAACAGTGAAAATGTGGTCCTAAGATGGTAACGACCGACTACCAGGAAATAACTTCTTTAGTACTACGTGAAAAGTAAGATATTGAGACGAGATCACCACCGGGTTTATAAGATATTCAATATGTTGTCTCGGCCAGGGCCCAAAATATCATGAGTGGGAGCAGACAAACATATCTGTTTAATTACGCCCATCGCTGTTTCATATCATGTTCACTCTAGTACGCTTTCGTGGCACTCTGAAGTTTATCTTGATGTCTGGATACTGACCCTGACTTGAAACGGTGCAACCAACAATTATGTCTGTTTTTCTCGTCGTTGCTGCAGTAATGCCAACAACTAGATAAGGATTCAATATTCCATGGCGAGTCGCGACTCGGCTGGCAATAACTCCCACTGCATGGTTTACACAAGCGTTGCTTTACTCTTGCCATTCGAGTGCCCTGACGCTTCAGGTGGACCAGCCTTGTCGGTAAGAATAGCTCGGCATCATCACAACATCTTTACTTGTGGCAGTTCAACCCAAAGCGGCCCTTAGTACTCAACAACTTCCCAGATAGTGACTTATCTTCGACATGGCGTCACGAAGTGGTGAACATGGGACTCGATCGGAAACCAACGATGCAATCGTCTCTCGTCTTGCCAAGCAGGACTACCTCCCATGGTATAAGAAACCCAATCTCCGTCTTCTGTATCTCTTGATGATCCCCACTTGTTTAGCAGTGGAGATGACCAACGGGTGAGTGTTATCCGATGCTTCTTCCACAACACTTAGTTAGGACATGAAAGCTTTGACGCATCTGTGTTAAATGGCTTACAAGCCGTGCCTTCGTGGCTCGAATGTGAGGTACTCCCCTAACTAATATTTCCCGAGATTCACTTGCCCATAGACTATGGCTATCCCCGCTCCGCTTTGCTAGGACTCATGTCTTCCATGTATAACCTGGGTTCTATCCTCGCCATTCCATTTATTCCCTTCATTACCGATGAGTTTGGGAGACGACGCTCTATACTTGTCGGAAGTATAATAATGTTGATCGGGGGTGTCATGCAAGGTGCTGCATTGAATCGTAAGCGGAAAGTATTCGTATTCTTTCGAATTTCGAGCCTTACTTGATAATACAGTCCCCATGTTTATAGCTGCTCGTTTTATCCTGGGGTTTGGCGTCGCTTTCGCTATCGTGGCTGCCTCCTCTTTAGTCGGAGGTGTGTTGTAACTTCTTTGTTCGTCGACGTTAGTAAGGAAGTCGCAAAGAATTATCACATCCAAAGGAACGAGCAATTCTAGGATCACTTTTTAGTGCTGGTTACGATGTCGGTGGGTCGATATCATGTTATGTCGCAGGAAGGTTTCAAGTTTATTTTTTCCAGGCGCCGTGAGTGCGGCTGGAGTGACTCTCCAAACGTTTGCCATCCCCAATAATTGGGCGTGGAGGATTCCATCTTTCCTGCAAGTAATCCCTTGTTTATTACAGATATCCTTTATGTATTTCCTTCCTGAATCTCCTCGTTGGCTGGTCTCAAAGGGTAGAGGGGAGGAAGCATATACCCTTTTGGTGAGATACCATGCAGAGGGTGACAAAAACTCGGAATTTGCCAAGGCGGAGTATACCCAGATCGAACAGACACTCGAGGAAGAGCTGAAGAATGCACGGATGAGTTGGAAGGAAGTATTGTCAACACCAGGTAACCGAAAACGGGTTACTATTGCTTCCTTTCTTGCACTTTTCACCAGATGGAGCGGAAGTGGGCTAACCTCGTGGGTTGGCTTGCGAATCCTACCGCCATCCGCTTATCAGTTTTAAAGATATTTTCTTTCCCCGGTCCTGGACACTATCGGAATACACGATAACCGGACGAAGAATATTATCCACCTTGTTATACGTTGTTGGGGACTCATCAATAGTACACTCGCTGCATTGGTAGCGCCCCGATTTCCACGGCGCAGAATATATTTGGTATGTAGCTAAGCCTCAAACTATTTGGATTATCCTGAATAATTTCTTAGACGTGCACGGTTTCTCTGTTCATAATCATCATAGCTTGGACTATAGCAAGCGCAGAATATGAGGTGACTCACAGTTTGATTTCATCACAAATAGTACTAGTGTGAGTACTGTTGCGGATTAAAAGTCAGGGTACTACGTTCAGTACTCACCTTATGTTTCGCAGTCTCATCTTTTTGTTTGGTTTGGCTTACAACCTTGGTTTCCATGTCTTGACATACAGTGAGCCTCGAATTTGTGTGCTGTCATGTAGCCCTCACAATCCACGAACGGACAGCTTACCTGGTCGAACTTTTTCCGTTCCACATCAGAGCTAGGGGTATTACCATTTTTCAGTGGTGGAGTCGTGGCGCTGGGTTTGTCGTCCATTTCGTGGACCCTATTGGGATCGATGCTATGGGCGCGTTCTCTATTTCGTTCAACCGTGACTCTGATCAATTTTTTTTTCGTTACAGGTTGGAGATATTATACCATGTAAGCTACATCTTACTGCCGATGCAGGGCAGATACTGAAGCGTTTGCCAGCTATTGCGTGTGGATCGCTTTTGAAATCGGGTTCGTCTACTTTATGTTTCCGGAGACGTCTGGAAAAACGTTGGAAGAGTTGACATGTCGTGAGTGTCTGTGGTCACTTACAAAATGGAATTAATTTTCATATTTTCAGTTTTTGAGGGTGGCAGCGAGGGACATGACTTTAGAAATAGCGAGACTATGCCCCTACTACGCGAGCATAGGGAGGAGGAAAATAGTGTTGAGAATTAGCATTGAAATTATGCATTCACTGTAACTGTATCGTCTCGCAGGAGCTCTGACATGCATGTTTCGTAGGTCCTGCCGCTAGCCTGCCTTGTGTGACAGTTATATTACCCGAGTCAAATGTGCGAATCGCGGTCACGTCACACTGCGATGACTCGAAGTGAATAAGTAACTATTCCCAATGATAGGGAGGTACATGAGGAATACGATCGTCTTCAATGGATGATCCTGGGAAAGTAACTTGTCTGGGGAAAGCGTGTGAGGTGGCGTCATCGCGATATTACCGACTCAAGGATTCAAATGTACCCCACCCGTCACTCTGAACAGATTCACACACGTCCTCATGCTGAACCCGCAGAGAGGCAGACAAGGGAGTTATGAACAGTTAGAGAGCACTGACGTGATCGTGTCTCGGCTTGCTCAACAGGACAAAGTTCCTTGGTATAACAAACCCAACCTTCGTTTTCTTTATCTTTGCATGGTCCCCAGCTGTCTTTGCGTAGAGGCGACGAGTGGGTGATTGTTATGTTGACTTTACGCGTTGTCAAATCACTGACATGCTCGGAGATTCGATGCGTCCATGATAGCCGGCTTGCAGGCAGTGCCTTCGTGGCTCGAATGTAAAGTTGACGCCTAGTAAATGTCGGAAAGTGCTCACTTGGAAAACAGACTTCGATCATCCACACACTATCCTATTGGGCCTCATGACTTCTGCGTACTCTTTGGGTGCTCTTGCTGCAATTCCGTTGGTTTCGTCTGTCGTCGACAATACTGGAAGACGATATCCGATATTGTTTGGAGGTATCATCTCAATGATGGGAGGTCTTATCCAAGGATCCTCATTGAATTGTGAGCCATCAAATAATTCAATACACCGAAGTTCTGTTCACGTTGAACTCCATAGACACCATTTTTGTCGTTGCACGTTTCATCCTTGGATTTTCCAATGTTTTTTGCATTGTAGCCGCTGCATCTTTGATTGCAGGTGAGATAATGATTTTACATTAGCATTGGACGTAGAACAAGTATGTATCGTCAGAACTATCGCATCCCAATGAGCGAGCAATCATTGGCTGTCTTTTCAACAGTACTTGTGATCTCGGTAAGCCGAACCCGACGTTTTTTTTTAAAAAGGCGCATTCAGTTAATTTTCATGTAGGAGCTGTAGCTGCCGCTGCGGTAGTTTTTTCGACGTTTACGATTCCGAATAACTGGGCATGGAGAATCCCATCTCTCCTTCAAACAGCCCCTAGCCTCCTCCAGGTTACTTTTATTTGGTTCATACCTGAATCCCCCCGGTGGCTCATATCCAAGGGGAGGGGAAGCGAGGCGTACGCTGTTCTGGTAAAGTACCATGCTGAAGGTGACGAAAGTTCCGAGTTTGTCAAGGCGGAGTACAGTCAGATCGCAGAAACACTCGAGGCCGAAATGAAAGTTGTAGAAATGAACAGGGACGTACTTTTGACCCCAGGAATGCGGAAGCGCGTTATCATCGCCACATCCCTTGGTCTATTCGTCCAGTTGTGCGGAGTCGGTCTAATGACGTAAGTCCTGTCTTGTCCATCGTATTATCCATCAGATTGCTCGCTCGCCCGCTCGACAGATATTATCTTGTCCCGATTTTAGAAAGCATCGGCATTCACGATAACCGGACGAAGAACATAGTCAATCTAGCCAAGCAGTCTTGGAGTTTCGTAAATGGTTTTGCCGCTGCGTTGATAGCACCTCGATACCCTAGGAGAAGGATTTTCTTGGTGAGCAGCATATGAATGGAGAGTTTGATACTCTGTTGAGTTCTGAAAATATTAGATATGCACTATCTCTCTTTTTGTTGTATTTACTGCTTGGACGGTGGCCAGTGCAGAATATTCGCTCACTCAGAGCAAGATAGCTGCTCAGGTAATACTTGCGTAAGTGCTTTTAAATCACTTGCATAAAAGTCAACTGATCAAGCATCGTAGCCTCATCTTTTTATACGGTCCGGCTTACAACGTAGGGCTTACTGCCTTGGTTTATCGTGAGTCTTACTTTTTTTTATTTCGAACATTTCGTATCGACGAAATCATTTTGTAAATAGCATATTTGGTGGAGTTATTCCCATTCCATGTCCGATCGAGGGGTATCGCCATTTATCAATGGTCAAGCCGCATCGGTGCATTCGTTAATCAGTTTGCGTTTCCTATTGGAATTGAGGCCGCAGGTATATCATTTGGTCGTTCTTTTTTCTGAAATCTGATGGACAAAATGACAGGCTGGAGATGGTACATTGTGTACGTTTTTCGATCGGGGGTACTGACACACAGGCTGAAAGCGAATAATTTAGCTACTGTGTGTGGAATGCGTTTCAAGTCGTGTTCGTCTACTTGATGTTTCCGGAAACGTCGGGACGTACCCTCGAGGAGCTTACATTCTGTAAGCGTTTGCACTTAAGTGTCGTCATCTCATTCCAACTTTCCTTTAGTATACGAAGAAGATCGAGAAGCGCTCAGCCGCGCAGAGGCTGAGGCACTCTGTAGACACGGGGGAACTAGAGCGTATGGTACTATGGAGGCCGGTTCTAGGAGAACCAATCATGACGAATGATGCCTGCGCTCATATTCCGCGCTGGTCAGTTAAGAGCCGGAAGAGGTGTGTCAGGCTCGACGATCAGGAATATTGTAACGAAAGATTCTGGTATAGATGTTATTCTGTGCTGTTCTCGTTTGTATATGGTGCACTGGAAAGCTTGTTCTGTAACTCGGCATTCATACTATGTTATCGATAACTTTGAACACCGGTCGGTTTGAAACGCCCACAGTCTGTCGAAATGAAACTTATTAGCACGGGATCAGAGTCGATCACGAACGACGAGTTGATAGTAAAGGAAACAATCTCATCCCTTGGTCCTCCAATAGAATGTCGTACATCAGGTATGTGTATCACTCGCAACTTCGTCTGGTCGTACTTTATCTAGAGCGGCCATTATCCTCCAACAATGGTCCCTTTGACGACTACTGGAAGAATTCCTAAACGTCGCCGACCAAAACAAGGGTGAAGCAGCGTCAGAGGATGATCGGTGTGTGACAACGAACCTCCTGTAGGCAGTGTCCAAAGACGATGGTGACACATGCGCAAGAAACCACCGATGAATCCCCCATGCGCCGTGATCGATATGACTGGCGACCACGGTGAGTTCGGGTGCGGATCAAGAGAAGAAAGAGAAGACCAAACTTTGTTCCGTATCGTTGCTGAAGATGGTATCCAACACGTGCTTTGCCCGACGGTCGATATCGTCGTACGTCTCTCTATAGTCCGGCGTCCAAAGCTCGTCGTCCTCCGTGAACCCTCGCTCGAAGAGGTATTCCGGAAACGCAGCATGAATTTCGGAGCGCGTCCGGCGCTTGTCACACGTGTGAACGCCATTGTGTTCGCGCATGTTCTGTCACCGCTCAAAACGCGTCGCTCGCGTCCACCGACCAAAGCTCACCTCGACGACGACCGTCCGCGTCTTGTCAGAGGGAAAGAGAGCGTCGACGAACGTGATCTGATTCGTCCGTATCGCGCGCGTTAGAGGACTGGTGTACAGCTTCTCCGGCAGCGGCACGTCGAACGCGCGCTCTCGTTTCCAAGCTGCGTGTGCATGCTGGGCTTGCCGTTCGCCCAGCGGCGTGAGCTGTGGATCGGCTATATCGTCGTCCGTCAGGAACGAGGGCGTGTGTCAACCAAGGTTAGAAAGCGATCGACGCACGTCCCCACACGATCTCGCCGTCTCCGTTCAACTTGGCCCAATACCTACCGGGATGACGAGAGCTCGGGAACGTCGGCGAACCGGGGAACCGTGACGTACTCGTTCCATGCCTTTCAGAAATGCATTTGAGGGGGCAATCGAGTACGCGTTCGCGACGGGACGCACCTCGGGACCGTACTTGGCCTCGCCCACGTTATCTTGACGCGTGCGCGCGGACCGTCAGCGAACGAATGCTTCAGGATTGGAAACTTGGGGGAAACACGTACGGTAGCCCTCGCCGTGTCTGCCCAGAAAAAAGACCTTGAATCGGACGCCCGGTTCGGCCGT
Organism: Heimioporus punctisporus; assembly: GCA_038094715.1. Classification (NCBI taxonomy): domain Eukaryota; kingdom Fungi; phylum Basidiomycota; class Agaricomycetes; order Boletales; family Boletaceae; genus Heimioporus; species Heimioporus punctisporus. Next base: position 44,918 of record JBBPUN010000002.1, on the reverse strand, counting down.
CGCGTTCAGCCTCTCGATCTCCTCGACGAACGTCGTCCACCGGTCGGGCCGTTGGTCCAGCAAGCCGAACCTGGGGAGTACCTGCTCGTAAATGGGGACGGGGTCTGCTCTCAGTCGCAGCGAAGGACGATCACGCTCACAGCCTGGAAAAAGGTCGGACAGATGGATCGATTCCCTTATAAACGAAGCAGGAGGAGTGCGTACATCTTCGTAATCAGTAGACAAGGTTTGGTCCACGCTGTCCTGAAGGAAGAACCCGGGCACAGACTGGCGACGTTGTCAGATGGGATGCTAGTACGATGCGACCTTACTGACTGCGTACGTCCTTGTAGTACTCTTGGTCATCGGGAGAGCGTTGGTTCAAGGCCACACGTTACCCTGGAGATCCAGCATCACCTTCCGCGCCCGCAGTCGGGAACCGGTTACTTCAACCCGGCCCGAGCTCGCATCCAAATAAATAGTCGACCGACATCGAATATGTACAATCAGATAAAACGAACAGATCAGAGCATCGCCCAATCGGTAAAGTCAGAGCTCAAACTTGAGACGATGATACAGCTCGGACCCCGCACGCATCTCTTCGACGCTGTCAAACCCGACCTCTTCTCCTTGATGGTTAAAGATGTGCATGGGCGCATACTCGAATGGTTCTGGCGGCTTGGGCACGCAGTGTACCGGCTGTACACCATAGTCCTCGAAGGGGAATGGATCGCCCGGGTTCGACGGCGTTTGCAGAAGGATAGCATTTGTAGAATCGATGGAGACGTCATGGTCAAAGTAATTGAGCGGCGTCAGGAAGAAGCTGAGATATCGTGCGTTAACTACTGAGGTCATGATTCGAATAGAAATATTACCAACCTCGACGTAGCCGTATTCGTCCGGGTATTTGGTGCATCCTCGGATTGGGGCTGTGAGATGGATCGTTCAGTTTACTGAAGGTAAAAGATGACAAGGGATTTTACGAGGTGATGCATGCCAACATTGATCCAAGCGACCAAATCCTCTTGGGTGATATTTTCGCCGTCGAAAAAGTTATGGAAATCGACGGGTGGCGTGCTGGGTAAGTTAAAGTTCCATACGCTGCTCGATGACGGTTCCGTTTCCTTGCGGCGCGAGACTGCAAGATTGTACCGCGCCCAGTTGGCATTCCTGAGGACGCGCTTGGAGCCTACCACGGTCTGTGCCAACAGTCAGATTCTTTCAAAAAGAATGGTGAAAAGATTCTTATGTACACCGTGAATGGGCGAATATCCAGGATGGATTGCGTAGCCTCTGACCGTTCCCCATCTGTTTTTTTCTTCTTGATTGACGATAGCATACCCCCCTTGGAAGTTAGTGGGGAACGTGAGCAGAGCATCTTCTTCGTTGGTGATGTACTCTCGGTTAATGGTTTGCTGGACGACTTCGTTACCCCAATCATCATTGAACCAAGGCTGGATCACGAGCTCTTGTTTCGTCGTCGTTTTCAAAAGGGAGTTGGATGTGCCCGCAACATCGAGATCGACCTTCAGGACATAAGCATTCCATTTGAAGAATGAGGTGTTTCACCAACCTTGTAATTGATAACGTGGTCATGTAAACTTCCCACTGACGAATTAACATCGTCAGCGATATCCGACAACGCACCGGATCACATACTAGTAGTTTCCCAAATACGAGCGCCATAGTTTCGTTGATCAGAATCCCAGTACCCCGCTTGGAGATAACCGGAAGCTGATATGCGGACTTCAATTGTTCCATCCAAGTGGAAGATATAATCAAACTAGGTCCTGTCAGCAAGAAGAACACATGGCCGGGAATCGATGCCTACGACTAGCAACAAAATAAAGGTCAACAAGTGCTCGTTTTCCCGAAAGAGAATTCCACTCACGATAATCATAGCTGTGATACGAAGTGGGTAAGGTTCTGGCTCATAAGATAGGTTCGGGGCCAACGCACTTTCCCAAGGTCGCGATACTTCTGATCACGAGCTGATATCCTTTGATGGCGCCAAATTCGTCCTTATCGTACCCCAAGTGTCTCGTGAGCGGCCGCTCACTATCGTGCTCGAATATGCAGATGGCACGGTCCCTAGACGTAATGCCCGTGAGACCAAATGTTGTCGCAGGTAAGTAAACTGCCTCATAGGGACAATCGTATCCAGGAAGCATATCGCGAACGGAATGTCCCATTCCGAAGTAGCGGTCAAGCCAAGCCGTTGACGATTGGAAGGGATCATTGCCAGCTTCACGGACCTCATTAGTGTGACCAACGAGGGAATTGTCAACGACGAACCATACTGTGCCAGTGCATCCTGTGGCTTGAGCTAGGGAGATGTTGAATAACGACAGGAAAAGACCAAAGAGCCAAACAAACCTCGTAAATGATTCTTTCGTTTCGGAACCGAATGTCCCACAGACTGAGGCCCATGTCCCTATCGAAACCAAGATAAATGCCCCAGCCCATCCAACTAACATATTGTTGATCACGATCGACTCTAAACCTTAACCCAGCAAAGGAGACAGAACGTGGACCGGGGAGGTGATCCAGATCCCGTTGTGGTCCTACGCGTTTTCTGGTGCTCCAAGAAAAGTCAGTCTCCTCGTAGACGGGTAATGGCGCGCGTTTTAGTGAACCATCATGAAGCGCTTCCAAGAAGGATTCGGTGGATTCGAAAACCTGATGATTATACACGATCTACTAAAAAGTGAAATGTATGCGATGAAAAACCTGTGAACACCAACCTTGAGCTGTTTCCACTGGGATGAGTCCGTGCCACTTATATCCACGTATTGATAAAAATTCAGGGGGTGCAAAAAGGGGCCTGGAACGTTACGACGCCAACTGAGCCACATGCGACGGAACGATCCATCGAAGCTGAAGGGACCACCACCTCCAGCAACAAGAGTGTCATTTGGCAGTCCAACGGCCTGACCATCGAACAGCTCCTTGTCTCCCGGTCATTAACTGTAAGAATACGAACGTTGGTGACCTACTTTGAATGCCTCGGCCAAAGGTGCAGCTATATTAGAGAATATCTCAGGCGACGTCCAGTCCCGAGCATCGAACGAACGAGCGTTGTAAGGGATTGGATCTATGTGATAAATGTCCGTCAGAGGAGATATAGTTGCGTGTGGTCCGATGGGAAGTGGCCCGACGAGATAGCTTTTTACGATAGGTTCCTTAGCGGCTCCATGGTGAATGACGGCCTTTGCAAATCGAGGTGGAAGAGTATCTCTGGAAGGTGAGGAGAGATAGCGAAGCACGGTGGCTTTCGGGGGGTAGTATGCTTCGAGGACATAAATGTGGTTGTCGGATGGTAGAGCGACGTCACCCAGGGTGAGATTAAGACCCTGCTCCGGAGCAAAGAGCCAATCCTGAATTTGCACGATCTCAGACACGGAAAGGGAGGCCCATGGATTCACGGGTGCAGGTAGCAAGGCGGGTGGTGCAGAGCTCGCCGCACATTGACCAACCGAGTCGGTGTAATCGTGTGCGGCAGGGGTAGGGTATCGGAAGGATGAGTGCCACAACCCGGTGAGCAGAAATGCCAACAATGACAGGAAGACAAGGCCAGAGACAAGATAATGTCTCGGCTTATACGAGGACGTTTTGGGGATGAGAGCGGGCTTCAATAGTTCGTATTCCCCACTAGCCATTGCAGTGAAGAACGAAACGAGGGATTTGGCCGAGTAAACTTTATATTTGCCAAAAGAATATTACGCACGTTATCAGCTGATCTGAGACGTATCGGCAGGAACACGCGTGAGATTTGTTTCAAGGGAAAAACAGTACATATATGTTCCGGGACTTGATAAATGGTTGTCGCCTGTAACAGCCCGATCCTGAACTGGAGAGACAGTCAGGGTATAGAGATAATCCTGACTGCCGTGGATTCAAACTCCGAATAGAGTTGGGCGGGTATTACGTCAGCTGGATACTTTCAACATGAGCGACGCAGAGCCAACCTCGCCCGTGCTCGTCCCCAGAGAAAAGGTCGCGTTCGATTTCGCTCTCGAGTGTTTGTCGCTGATAGAACATCCAGACAGCGCCGTTTCTCGTTCGCGCGTTTGTCAAAGTTGGCACGTTCCATCGCCTTTCCTTGTTCGAAGAAGGGACGCTCCCGACCGTCGATGAACACCAGCTCTTCACTTGGTGTGTCCGCTCGGAGTGCGATACAAGCGTTCGGCTCATCGTATCTCTAGGAAAGATGCCACCTTGCGCGAAGTCTTGACTACTCTCCGCAACACTGCTCCGCAGGTGCCAGAGTTTAGACACCCCCTCGCTCGCTACTCCTTCCGCGCGATTTACGCGGACGGAGCCAACAAGGGTCGTTTTGCACAGAAAGAGCTCGGTATTGTCTACTCACGTGACATACTCGGAGAGCCAGGTTCGCTCGACGCGCCCGCCCCTCGACTGTTGGAGGACACCGACGGCGAACATCGTGTACCGACGGAGCGCGAAAAGGAAGAGAGGACGCTGGAAGAGTTGCGATTTGTTCCTGGAGACTATCTCTGCGTTTCTATTATTCTTCCCAAAAGCGCTGCTCCGGGTGCAGTGCACGCAGACGCGGCTCCGAAACCCGCTCAACCAAACGGATGGCGCGCCGGTCCACCCGGTCGTGCAACGGATGGTGGATGGGGTGGTGGTGCGCATGCACCTCCTCCCGGTCGCGGTGGTGGACATTGGCGGGGGGACTCGAACCCGCCCCAGCCGGGTGGTGGACGCGGACGGGGTGGTGGAAGGCCTGGTGATTTTGCAGGGAGGGACCGCGATTTTGACCGGGCACGTGAGCCTGAGCGGCGTTCGTCCCGGAGGGATTCGCCACCGCAACGGGCTGGTCGAGGAGGAGGAGGCAGACGGTCGCCGTCGTATTCGCGATCCCGAAGCCCTCCGAGACGGAGAGGATCGCGGTACGACTGACGTATTCACCTAAAGTACCTTGTTACGTTCATCTCGGCAAAAAAAAATCTCGACGCGTCTTTTCTCGACTCGAACGCGGTTCAAAGTTTTGATGGGTTCCAGTTCGTCCAAACCGGAGCATTTCCCGGTGCCTTCCCGATACGACCCGCCCCCGCCCTCGCCGCCCTTCAAGTCAGCCAAGGCCAAGTGGGCTTCCCTTTCGACGATGAAGAGGAACAAAAAGGGAAAGGAAAAGGTCAATTATGACGATTACATCGTCCCAAAGTTGCCCACACCCGCAGCTGGCATGTACGGTCTCCCGTATTGTCCGTCCCCTCGTCCGTCTCGTGAACGTGTCCGCTGACGCTTTGCAGCGTACCCCGCCTTTCAGCCTGCCTACTATGCGCCTGTGCAGATGGCCGTCTTACCGATGGGTATGCAGCAACCCTACCTCACCATGCCACAGCCGTACGTCCAAATGCCAACGTACGCGCCCGGCGTGCCCGTGCAACCCTCCATCGTACCTGCGACCGCTGTTCAGCCCGCGCCAGCCATGCAGATGCCCCCCGCTGCCACCGCACCCACACCCGCACCCATCCCCATTCCCGCTCCGTCTGCACCCACATCCGCACCTACACCAGCGCCGATCCCGGTGCCCTCGTACGTCCCATCCGCGCCGCCGCCCACCGCCCCGACACAGATGCCTCAGCCTCGTCCACCACCCAACCAAGCTCCAGTGATCCCACGCACCCCCGTCAGCGCTGAACCACCCGTCATTCCTCCTCCCCCCATCATCGCCTCCGAACCAGCCCGTGCTCGCTTCACAGGCTTCTACCGCCCCGCTGATCTCCCCCCACCGCCCGTCAACGAACGTGATCCTATGCCAGAGCCAACCCGTCCACCTACTGCCGGCCCGGCCGGCCGAACGCCCTTTCATCCCTCCATGCCGACGCCCGCGCTTTCGTCAACACCAACGCCGATGCCGATGCCTGCCGCCTCAGCGTTGGGAAACCCGCTCCCGCCCCCACCCGTGGACGTGTGGGACACCTCGCCCTACCGACAGGTCCTCGCCAACCTCCCCACGGACGTGACGACGATCCTCGATGTCCACTCGTCCAACGTGCTCACCACCTTTCCCGAACCCGAACGGCCCCCTTCTCGACTTGCCGGACTCTTTGGTTCGACCTCGAGAAAGGACAAGGGCAAGGGAACGCTCAAAGGCTTGTTCCGATCGAGGAGTAACACCATGCACAACGACCTGGGATCGAGCAGCGGGAGTCGACACGGCCACGGACGTGCACACACCCTGACCTCGATCGTCATTCCTCCGCCCGCGAACCCGTCCACGATGCCCGTCCCGACCCAAGGCCCGCCGATCCGGTTCGATCACACCGGCGAGTTCGCCGGGTTCGTGAACCACTCGCACCACCGGGTCATGTACAAGAACAAGATGTACCCGACGGCCATGCATCTGCTCGAAGCGATGAAGTTTATACATCGCCCTGATTTGCAGGAACGGATACGGACGTGCAAGGACGTGCACGACATGTACCCACTCTCCGCGAGCTTTCAAGAGCACGTGCGATCGGACTGGGGCCAGGTGTTTTTGCAGATCGTACGTGTCCCCGTATCCGTTTTGCTTCAGGACTTGCTGAGGGATGTCTGGATAGATGGAAGACGTGTTGTATCTCAAGTTTAAGCAGCATCCCGAATTGCGCGTGTTACTCCTTGGCACGGGCCTTGCGGACATCATCTACAAGGATGAGAACACATACTGGGGTGAGGGTTTGGTTGGCAACGGCGCCAACGAACTTGGTAGGGCCCTTGTTCGCGTCCGGGAACGACTGCGACAGGAAGGTGGAAGGTAAAGGAAAAGATAATCTCCCAAAACGTATCGATCACGGCAAACGACCCCATGCATACACATGTTCATTACGCACAAAAATGCTTGCTGTCTGTCACATGCTCTACTGTATACCTCGTGTTGTCCATCGTTATCACCATCGCGTTCTTTTTTTTTTTTAGCATACCTTTCATGAATCGTGAATATAATTCCGTACAGTTATTCTCGCCGTCTTTTCCGTCCACAAGAGAAAGAGGAATTTGTGATCGGGGACGGGGACGCGACGTTGGCCGCCTTGACTGCCTTGTCCACAGCTTGTCGCCGCACCTTTTCTGGTACCTTTTCCCAATACACCGCTTCCTTTTTGCCTTGGACCATCTCCATCAGGATCGGCCTCTCGTTCTCTACGGGCGCCCGTCCCATCGCATCCAGCCCGTCTGCCTGAGTTATCACCCGCTCGGCAAAATAACTAACCAAACGCGTCGCGTGATGGGGCGATGCAAGACGAAGGTGACACTAACAACAGACACATCTCGTAAACCACGGTCAGGTAAAGCCGACCGATCACGCACCGTCTCCATGCCCTTGTTAAAGTCGACATAGTCAAGACCGGCAACGACGCCCGATCGCGCTTGGGTCGATGCGGATGGCGCGCCGCCGTCTTGAAAGGCATGACCAAAGAGCGTTTTCAGCGTCGTCTTGTTGGTTTCCGGGTGAACGTTGCGCACGAAGACGAGACAGTCAAACGGGTAAGGGGACAAGGTCGTCGTCACGCGCTCCCTCGACCCATCTTCCACCTCATCCCCAACTTCCTCCTGGGCTTGATCATCGGCCATATCTGCATGCAAATGTCGGCTTGTCTCGGACTGGGTCATCGAATCGATGAGGAACTGCTTGTAGCGGAGGTACTCGTCATTGAGGGCATCCCAGCGTGCCTTTGAAATCGTCCGAAGTCCGTACTTGTGTGCTTCCTTGGCGGTTTGCGACGTGCCTTCCCTTTCGGGACCGCGCTTCCAGGGCCATGCGCGACGCAACGCTTCGACGTGCGGTTTGCTCGATAGGGCGACGAGCGCATAGCCTTTGCATCGAGGGGCCTCGCCAGGTTCATCGAGGTAGTGCGGCGGAAGGGCAACGTTTTGGACAGAGAGCGTCTCGTCCGTTTCTGTCGAGAGAAGCGCCTCAACGAACCGGGCGATGCTCCCGATAGTGCGATGTTGGGGTGGAATACCTTCCTATCGTGTAGCACGTCGACGCTGAAGCGTGAACGAGATCAAAACGGGACGTACCACGTACGTCGTCACGTCGTCCCAACGCGCACGCGACCATCCGCGCGATGGACGATCGTGCAGGGATGTCCAGTCTTTTCGACGTACTTCGTACCCGCCCACGTCTTTCTTGCGCGAGGTTTTTCCGGTGCCGTACCAGACGGACGAAGAGGACGGCAGGCGCATCTGGACCTCGAGAACGTGGCCTGCATGCGTGCGGAGAGCCTTGACTACTTCGGTTTCGGAGGGTTCGGGGTGAGAACTGCCCAGGCAAGGGAGCGAACCGCGGAACGGGGCTCGGCGAAGGATGTAGTTGATAGGCACGACTAGGAACAACGTCATTGGGTACTCCATACGAGAAGAAACAAACGCGCACATCCGGCGCTGTCTGAGCACTGTTCGTCGTGCAAACAAGCGTCGAGTTTACCACCCAGGTCGGCGTCGAGCCAGATGTTGTAGTCGGAGAGTGCGAGGGAGACGAGGGATGCCATGTCTTGCGCGAAGAGAACCTGTTTTGAATTTCCCCTTTCCTTGCCTTTGCGGGAGGCAGGATCGTCGTCATCGTCGTCGTCTTCAGGCTCAGAGTCAGTACTATCGTCGGGCGATGTAGAGGGTGTTGGAGAATGTCTGGATATGCCCTGCCATGGCTTTGCGTGCTTGGAGACGACGCGCGGAACGAAGGCAAAAGAAGTTGACATGAGATTTTACAGCACCAAATAAGGCAAGTAAGACACGATAAGTGCTAGTGAATGGCGAATAGATTACACTTCCACTTATTTCTCCAGCAATTGTCCCGGCTCGTCGCAAATGCTGCAAGCCCGGACGACAAAAGGTGACGTTTACTACTAGTACTACGGTCCCAAGAGACATCCATGTACCAGTGACGTTACCAGGCTTACTAATATATCTGTCACCATTGCTTCCAAACTTGGAACCACTACCGAGATCTGAATAATCCCGAAAGTGATGGAACGCCCAAGGACTGACCGGAAAATGATAGACTTCAAATCCACGTCATCTTCTTCCAGAATCTAGAACATGACAGACAAATCTTTGTAATTATAAAAGAGGACCAGTCGTCGGTGATCTCCTCATCACAATATTCTTTCTACCCGCATCGGAGCCTCAGCACACCAACTACTCTATTCTGCAATGTCGTCGTTTATTTTCTGGGAACCTGTCAACGAGCTCAACGCTTTCTTCGATGACGCTCTTGCAACTCGATTCTACCCTCGTGCTTGCGCTTCCTCAACGAAGGATGCATTGAAGCAATCGGACACCTACCGTCCAAGGTAGCTTTCTGTCGGTGTTCTGTTTTCATAGAAACGCTCAAGCTTTTTTTGCTAGATTAGATATTTACGAATCCAAAGACGACAACACCGTCACGGCAACCTTTGAGCTCCCCGGGTTGACGTCTGAAAGTGTTGCCGTAGACGTCCGGCAGAACCGGCTCATTATCTCTGGCGAGTTACCTGCCGAGCAGGAGGGTATCGTCATCCGGGAACGTCGCTTAGGGAAGTTCTCCCGGACGTTGCAACTTCCTCTCGGAACCAAGGCAAGTTTGCCCTTCTGTCAATGCGATTGTTTGTGTGGTCTAACACTATAATACATCAGCCCGAGGAAGTCAAGGCCAAGATGGAGAATGGCGTGTTGACGGTCACTTTCCCCAGGGTATCCGCCGAGCAGGAGCCGAAGCGCATCGTCATTCAGTAAATGTGCGCATGATGTACGTAGATATTTTGGGACCGTCACTGAATTTTGAACTTGTATCATACATTATTTAGTGGGTCTTAAGCCAACTTTATTCTACACGCATTACTTACATGTATGTTCAAACGTAATGCATGACTTGCTTTTAGTCGAAGCTCTTTACGATGATGGTAGTGGCCCCGCACTCCCGGTTCTGGGATTTGCTCGCTTTTAAGTTGATATTTGTTGTCATTTGTTGTTATGTTGATGGTGATAGGGGACGTGCTGCTCGTTCGTTTTCCTCCGTCGGCGCCAATGCAAGTTAACGGACGATCTGTTGTTGGCCGCTTCGACGAGTCTTTTTTTTGATGTGTGGTTGCACCCTCTACCGCTTCTGTCGCTGCGGGAAAATATCGTTTTGCAAACGGCAGTCATTCAGGCCGACTTTGAAGGTATGGCTTCACTACAGTGTGTCCGTTGACGTGGTCAAAACCGATTGTGACATCGTTGCAAGTGGTGAGTGGATGACTCTCTTCTGTCTGGTCGTTACTAAGTAAACTGGCGTTGTGCCAACGACTCGGAGGCCGGATGCGTGGGTTATGTTTCATTGCTCGTTTGCTCTCCATATCGCCCTCGTCCTCATGTTACGACGAACGCGACGACGGTAACAACTGCGCGGTCACGTGCTGTCGTCGTTCGTCCTCGATCGCTCGCTCTCGTCCACCCTCACCCCGGCAAAGGAGTCGAATGCGTGCATAGACGAGACTGGGTGCATGATCCATGTTTCATTGCTTGTTTGCTCTCGTTAGTTTCCCCTCTCGTCTGGCACCCTCAGACAAAGGGTCAGATTACATACACGGACGTCGAAGGAGCAGCTGTGTGCGACGCAAAGGAAAGTTCGCCGAGGGCATACTGACGCAAGAACATGCAGATGCAGGAGTGGACGGAGATGTCCAGGGATCCCCCGGAGGTGGAATAGGTGATTCGTTTCAGTTTGTTGTCACACAATGACACATCGTTTGGATTCATATTTGGGGTCGTTTTTCTCGTACGTAATCCTTAGAGTGTGCTTTATTCCCCAGTCCCTAGAAATCTACTGAAGTATTCAGTGATCGGTATTCTCCTGTAGCGGGGGTTGCTACGAATGCTACAGCGCTCCATATCTGGACCATCTCGTTTAATGCACCCCCATATCGGTATCCTTATCGTTCAAATAAACGGCATACTGCCAAGATGGGTTATGTACTATAGGAGAAAAGCCACAAATCGCTGCCGCATATTCCTCGCATCCACTCTTTTGGAAGTTTACTGAGTGTCGCTCTTTTGATATTCGCTTCAACCCCTTGGAGTCTGTACCATGTGGTGTCAGGTTGTCGGTGCTTCTCGTCATACATTATCATCAAGTGACTCATTAAAGGCCGAAATGCATGTACGGCAGCCGCATCCTTCGAGTACAAGTCACGGTACGCCCCAGCGTCCTTAAAATCATTTCAAGGTGCCGCCCATCAATTTTCGAATTTGTTCCTGGCTAGAAAGCCAGACTACTTACTTCACTTGTCACAAAATCGATCAATCACGGCTGAATCTCCTCATTCTCGACCGCACGTGTGGGGTACGTGTGGGTGGGTTTGGAGAAAAGGTCAAGTGACCCGTAACTGCACAGGCACAAGTTTAATTGTAGGAAGCGTCAATTTAACTCCGCTTTATCTTTTCTCGAGATAAGAAGTACTCAATACACTTTGGTTTTATCTTGTCATCTCGCAGGGCATAAACAACACTGAATATGTATATCGAGAGGTATAAAGTACGAGCGTGCAAGGGATCTACTCAGTATCCTATAAACTTGACTCATCGAATATTCGTATCAACATGCAGAACGTGATCAACCTCTTCTTTTTGCCATCAACGATATGATCACTGATACGTACGCGTTCCATGTTACAGATGGTCTCCACCCCTGTCAATTACAGCACAGAGACGTGTTGCTCTGCCGTCGGCGTTTGCAACTGCGATTCTAAGTATTATTTCTACTCTCAATATAATCTCGTCATTGATTGCTCACCTCATCTAGTTGCAGGTGCATTTGCGGAGGATGCACAGAGTGCCGCAAACGTCAGTGAATGTGAAATGGAAGAATCAGGCGTTGTTTTGTACCGTGCATCAGTCTCTAAAAGAATGAATTGTTCCGTGTATGATCGTTCGTGTGATCGAGCCTAGAACTGCGTGAACGATGGTGATGAAGAGATCAAAAAAAAGCTCGTCGATTCATAGTCAGCTGAGTAGCCTTGGACTTGTCGCTGGCGTCCGAGCCCGTGTACAATCCGAAGCGGGGTCTAGAGAATGGAAGGCTCGCGCTGATCATGCGATCTACTCAACAGTGACAGTGCTAGTGGACCTTAAATTTATGTTTACCTAATTATCCAATCGTCACGCCCGAGTTGATAGCAATACAGTTACTGTATCATGGACGTCTCTAGGTCGTAAAGCCTCTGAGAAGTCAAAGGATCGTCCGGTGGCGGTGTACGCCAAGTGTTGCCAACAAGAATGGTACTTATCGGACTCCGAGGAGTCTACCGGTACCCTCAAACCATCGAAAGCTTCCAATCTATAGATTTCACGTTGTTTAAGCTTCAAGCTTTCAGGCCCAGGATCAATTGTTCAACGTTACATTAGGAAAACCCGAACGCAGTCCAAAACTCTTCTGATCGCTATTCATCTCAAGTACACCGATCAGTACAATTGACTCGGACGTTCTGCAAGTGATCATTCAGTGTCATGGTATTAAAAAAGAAACATTATACCCTTGTTGAAAATGTAGCGCTGCACATGTTACAACGCCATCGCTACGGAAGCTTATGATGGAGATGGGTGTGTTGGGTGGCCCGCCGAAGGAGGAAGTGTAGCAGACAAGGAATTACCCAGGCCTTCCGGAGACTGACATCTCGATCGGACGATACAAAGTAAGTTAATGTCTTGTTCGATATGAAATGGCTTGTCGCCTAGGTCTTTCTCTCGCAAATCACCTTCCACTTGATCGATACCCAGTCTGTGGGTAATCCTTATGCTTCACCAGGTCTTCCTCCCGATGACCATACTGATCCGTTTATGTAACCTTCATCTCGGGCGCACGTTCCGCTCGTCTCAGGTCAGCCCGCTAATGTGTACGATAATGAGTATGAGAACCGCAAGTTCTTCTCCTCGGGTGATATACACACTTAGAGGAGGGAGGGAGAAGGTAGCGAAGCCCTTGAGACTCAAAAACAAATGCGGTGAATTTTTTTTAGAATAAATGTGCAGATGCGACACCGCGGGATGTCGTGTAGACTGAGTAAGAAAATGTATTGTGACTGTTGAAATTTATTGCGCTGAGCAAGACTTGTGAATATTCTGACTTAGTAGATCGCAGTTAGATAGCTACACAATAAGCCTTTTACAAGCAAGTGGAGAATTGCCAAATTGGGAATCACCGGCACCGCGAACAATCCCGAAAGTTATGGAACACCCAAGCACAGACTGGAAAACGATCGGCTTCTCTCCTCCACGAATACGCGTCATCTTCTTCCGGAATCTAGAACATGACAGATAAATCTTTGTTATTATAAAAAGAGGGTCGGCGTCGCTGACCTGTTCATCATAATTTTCTTTCAACCCACAACAACTTGCACCAGCACACCAGCTACTCTACTATCCTGCAATGTCGTCGATCATTTTTTGGGACACTGTCACCGAGCTCAACGCTCCTGCAGCTCGTCTCTGCCCTCGTGGCGCCTGCTTCGCAAAGGACAGGCAAACCATATTGAAGCAATCGGATTCCTGCCACCCAAGGTAGTCCTTGTTTGTATTTTATTTTACGGAAAAACTCAAGCTTCTTTGGTAGGCTGGACGTTTACGAATCCAAGGACGACAACACCGTCACGGCAACTTTTGAGTTGCCTGGGTTGACGTCGGAAAGCGTTGTTATAGACGTCCAGCAGAACCGACTCACTGTCTCGGGCGAGTTACCCGCTCCGTCTGAGAAGGGGGGTATCGTCATTCGAGAACGTCGCTCGGGGAAATTCTCCCGGACGTTGCGACTTCCTCTCGGAACCAAGGCAAGTTTACCATCCTTTTATTGCGATTGTTTTTGTAGTCTAACTATATATCAACAGTCCGAGGAAGTCAAGGCCAAGATGGAGAATGGCGTCTTGACGGTCACTTTCCCAAGGGTATCCGCTGAGCAGGAGTCGAAGCGCGTCGTCATTCAGTAAATGCGCATATGACGTAGATCTTTCGGGACTTTCACTAAATTTTAAACATGCATTATTTATCCATAGATCTAATTAATTCATACTTAAATATGTTCGAATATGACCTGGTTTACTTAAGGGCTTGCCAGGAGCTCTGGATTTGAAGAGTATCGACTACTCGGCACGGTCAGTTCTCCCGGGATCATCCTCTATAGTACCGTACGAGCCAGTTTCTCTTTGTCCGTGTAGCGTCTCAACTTCCGTATATCTAAGTACTTCTAGGTCTTCTTCATACACTGTAAGAGTAGTGTCAGATTAAATGCGTAACCAAGGGGCATTAGCGCACTCACAAAATGTAAGCTCTTCTAGAGTCCGTCCTGATGTCTCGGGAAACATGAAATAGACGAACACGACCTGAAACGCATTCCACACGCAGTAGCTGACGAACGATCTTCAGTCCTGTCCGTCGACTATTCTGGGGGTAACTTACACGATATACCATCTCCATCCTATGGTCATACAAACCTCATTTGACCAACAAAGGTAACGTGAACAAAGGAGGACGTACCAACGGCATCAATACCAATAGGGTCCATAAATTGACTGAAGCAAGACGAGATACGGCCCCACCACTGGTAAATAGCGATGCCTTTGGTTCGGACATGGAAAGGGAAAAGCTCGACCAAGAAAGCTGTTCGCATCCAGTCAAAATGAATGGTTCAAAAAAACCGCGTAGGACTCACTGTAAATCAAGCTAGAGAGTCCTAAAGTGTACGCTGGAACATACAAGAAGATAAGACTAGGCGATTCGGTGAGCCTTAGCAAACGCTCGCAAGTAGCACTCACGCGACCACAGCTTGGCCGGCGATCTTGCTGTTAGTGAACGAAAATTCCGCGCTAGCAACAGTCCACGCAATAAATACAACGAAAAGAGAGATGGTACACGCCTACTGAATAGTTAGAGGATCTACGCAAAAAACGGCCGAACTCACCAGGAACATCGTTCGTCGAGGATACCGAGGTGTTATAAATGCAAAGACTGTGGCAGTTACAAAACTCCAGGAGACCCTAGCGAGATTAACCACGTTCTTTGTACGGTTATCATGAATGCCAATACTGTCTAGGACCGGTGCAAGGTAGTATCTATCACCAGGTAATCAGATAGCTCAACATGCAGTAATCGATAGGAAAGGCTCACGCAATCAATCCAATCCCACTCCACATGGAGCACATACCGAGGAAGGCTGCGATCGTAGCTCGTTTTCGCATTCCTGGAGTTGAGAGCGATGTATTATTGCCGATTTGGGCAGCTTTTAACTCTGTTTCTAGCGTTTCCTTGATCTGGCAGTACTCCGCCTCGGCAAAGTCTGAGTTTTCATCACCTTCTGCATGATACTTGATAAGAATGGCGTATGCCTCGCTTCCTCTGTCCTTTGATATAAGCCACCGAGGAGACTCGGGTACAAGCCAAATGAAGATGACTTGAAGGAGACTGGGAAATATTTGAAGGAACGATGGGATTCTCCAAGCCCAATCGCTGGACATGTCAAATGTTCGGAGGATTATTCCAGCAGCAGCAATAGCACCTATGCATGTAAGTTTTAAACACTTCCAGGGACAGCTCTGATTTACCGAGGTAATATGAACCATTAAAAAGGCTTCCCATGACCGCTCGCTCCTTTGGATGAGACAGTTCTGGTTGTAATCAATAATCGAATGCTTATGGGCAAGGTGGGATCACATGTTCGTAACGCTCACCTCCGATCAAAGACGCTGCAGCCACAATGCAGAGAACGCTTGAAAATCCAAGGAGGAACCGAGATATTACAAAGACCGTAACTAAAAGGTTCAATGTAAGAGATGACTCGATAAGCACGTACAAGAACCTACAGTTTAATGCAGATCCTTGGAGAAGGCCTCCGATTATTGAGATTATGCTCCCAACCAAGATCGGGTATCGACGTCCGATCCTATCGACAATAGAAGAAACGAACGGAACAGCAGCAAGGGCACCCAGAGAATACATCGAAGTCATGAGACCCAGCAATGCAGAATGCGGATAATGAAAATCTGTGATCCGAGTCAGTCCTTTCACGGTTCTGGCACCTATCGAGTAGCTGCCTTACACTCAAGCCATGAAGGCACAGCCAGTAAACCATTTACCATGGTCGCATCATACCTTTCTCCAAATAATTAGGTTGGGTTCGAACGACGTCGGAGAATACTTACCCGCTTGCTGCGTCTACTCCAAGACAGGCAGGGAGCATCATGAGATATAAGAAACGAAGGTTTGGCTTTTTGTACCACGGAATTCTATCTTGCTGGGCGAGCTGAGAGACAATTGCATCAGTACTCTCTAATCGAGTATAGTTTGCCTGTCTCGGGCCAGTCCTCTGCGAGTCCATCTTGGCAGTGATGTGAAGCCGCTGACCTAGAACGAGGAGAGTCCTCCGAACTGACCATGCCGTTCAACACCGTGGGTCACATCACACGCCGGCGGTGCCTGAAACATCATCGCACGTTTGATCATTATCAGAAAAGGGCTCGATACGGTAAAGAAAGCGTGAAACCAGAGAATACCTAAAACATCGTAGACTATCGCGAGGCGAACGTAGTATACTACAGAAATCGTGATCCTTATATTCAAGGTACCTCACACATCAAGATGGGGAGTAACACCGAAGTGATTTATTTTGGCGACTGTCTTGTCAGATGAAGATATCGCTGATGAATCGTATTCGTATCACTCTTTCCAGGGTAATTCATCTTGACTATGCATTTGAAAATATACAACGTTGACCAGCTGTTGCATACAGAGTCTTGACTCCAAAGCGACAGACGGAACATTGTCAATATCTTTTCAAACAACCTATACAGGAATAACGTGAACACTAAGCTCGAAATGATGAAGAGTAAAAGAAAAGGTTCCGATTGCAAATTACGACCGTCATCCAGCTGCTTGAGGTGGTATCGCAAGGCGGTTAGCAACGTACTGAAACCTCGGTCGGGAGGGGTTCCAACTTGGGCAGAAACACGGCACACGTGCGATACCGCAGCTGTCGGGTGTGCTTGGTATCGTCCTGCGACGGGCGGATGCATAGAAAATTGCAAAGTTGCACTGACCTGTGTACATCGTGGTTGTGGTTCAACGCGTGTCATCCAGTTTTGGTTCGGCACGAGGCACCGTCTTTCCAAGTTCCAACCCCCATGAGAGCTGGCAGTCTCGCGTGACCACCAAAAACTCATGATAAGGTGCGACGCTCTAAATGAACTGAGTGCCCCCAAATCCAGTCTCTCACTGCGTCCACCATGTTACTCGGCTCTTCTCCAGAGCATCCAGTACCCTTTGTTGACGTGACCGACGTGAAGCAGAACAGCGACTCTACTTCAGACACCACACCACCCAAACTCAACGATGCCAAGGTGCTCATCGCGGCCGTGGAGGAGAACGAGCCTCTAGTGACCAGGAAAGAGCTCTGGAGCTATTATCGTGCGCTATCCTTCTTTCCAAACCGACTCCATCTTATGTTGGCTAACAGTCTACTACAACGGCGATAATGCAAGTCAAGCAGGTTTATCTTGTGCAATTTTTAGCATTTATCTTGGATTTCGTTCCACAGGGTGTTGGGCCTCTCGGCTATACCCAAACGTTGTTCCAAAGCCTCGCCACCGCTGCAGGTTATGATCCTGTTGCTGGCCCAGGCTCTTCCTGCCTTTCGGATACCGCTTCCGGTCAATGTGTGCTTCCTTGGCTGGGCGGCACTAAGTCGATTGCGAGTATCATTCTCGTCGCAAATGGGATTGGTTTTGCGATCATGACAGCTATATTCACGACGATCGGTTCTGCCGGCGACTATGGTACTTTTGGCCGTTGGCTTCTGTTCACTGTAACACTTATCTGCTGGGCCGCACAGTATGCTTGTATGGCACTCACTTGTACGTCGTGTTCGAACGATAGCTTTATTTCTGATAAAACTGTTTTCATTCAGCCCCGGATCGTTGGGGACTCGCAATGGCACTCTATATCATTGGTTTCGTCTCCTACGGTGCTACGCTGGTTTTTTACGCAGCTGCATTTCCACGTCTAGCACGGAACACTACTCACTCTCGTTGCTTACGCGAAAAATATGAGAATGGGGAGATTCCCGTCGACGAATATGAGAGGGAAGAGTCTCTCGAGAAGAACAGAATTAGTAATATATCCACAGTGAGTTCAGGGGTCTAATTGTTGTGACTATGCTCACATTCGTATCAGGTACACAGTAACATTGGTTATGTTGCCACAACAGTTTTGAACTTGGCGCTTCTTCTTCCACCAAAATCTGCAAACAACCCCAAGGTGGACAACTACGTATTGGTCCTGTATGGTCCCATTTTCAACTGAATATATGCGCCATATTCACTTCTTAATCTGTGACAGCGACAACTCCTATTGGGTCCTTCTTGGAATTTGGTGGTGTATGTGTCCAGTAGTGCCGCTTATTTGTCCAGTATTGATTGGAATCCAGTCATATACCAATCACCTCGTCCAGGTCCTCCCCTACCCAAGGGTGAGAGTTACCTTACTGTTGGATGGAAACAGGTGAACGAATCATTTTTCTACTTCAAAACATACGTTGACATCGAGTTCAGATCTGGGCTGCACTCAAGACCTATAAACACCTGCCATATACCTTTGTGTATCTCTTCGCTTATTTCCTCTTGGCGGATGCAAGTGTCCCTACTCTTTATTTAAACGAGACAATGTGGCTGAACGTTTTGCTACTCAGGGACTCAACACTACTGGCACTCTCGTGACTATCTGCCAAAATGACAAGTTCAGCTTCTCGTTTCTACAAAACACATACCTTGGTCTGGCCCAAGCCATCACGTCGACCATGAGTACTCTTGCGTTCTGGTACATCCAACGCTATTGGAAGATCAGCACGAAGAAAATGGTTAGCCTCCTCGCGTTTCGATGTTCCAAATCACGTCTGACAATCATGTTAGTTTGTGGTTACCAACATCGTCACAATTATGATTCCACTCTGGGGTATGATCGGTATATGGACCAATAAATTGGGGTAAGCTATATATGTAATCTTCTTTGCTTATATACCTGATAAACTCTCAGATTCCATAACGCTTGGGAGTTTTGGTGAGAACGTTTTAAAGCTCCGCAGAGAGTTCTTATTGACCTAGGATAGGGCTTATAATGTTGTATTTGGTCTCTTCCAAGCACCATATTACGCCTTTTCCCAAACGATGATGGCTGAACTGAGTCCGCCTGGCTTTGATAACATGGTACTCCATCTTTACCATCCGTTCAATTCCACTCATTCGCTCATACAGTTCTTTGGCCTGTTTGGCCTTTCTAACCGCGCTTCGTCCATGGTTGGACCTTATGTCGTACAGGCGATCATCGACAGGACGCAAGACAACTGGCAAGGGTTTCCTTTCCTGTTTGCGATCTGTACGGCCGCGTCTTTGGTCATTTGGTTTGGTGTCGACGTTGCAAAGGGCAGACGAGACGCTGTAAGATGGGCAACAACGCAACGTGGCTGAGTTGCTGAATGCTTGACGACTCATGAAAATCGGTTCCGTATGACATGATCACAAGGAACGAAGGCGACCTACGACCACTGTATTTATCTCTGTATCGCCTCCATACCACCGTTTTCTATATCCACTACTATAGTTTGATCTTATCCGGGTCCATTGTCCGCGGACTTGATCATAGACACAGCGGCGTGCCCGGTGGCAGTAGGTCGTTACAACCCATGAGTTTCGTACAAGTGCACATAAAGATAGCGATTATACACCTTTCGCGCAATGATGAACCATGGCACGATGACGAATATGCCGACATAAGAAACTAACTCAAGAAGGTACGACCATGTATTTATCGACATGGAGGAAACGAACGGAACAGCAGCAAGAGCTCCCAGAGAATGCATCGAAGTCATGAGACCCAGCAGCACGGAATGCAGATAATGAAAATCTGTCGTCCGAGTCAATCCTTTTGAGTTCTGGTACCTCTGGGTGGCTGTCTTACACTCAAGCCATGAAAGTACAATCAGTAAACCATTTCAAACCATGGCCGCATCATGCATATCTTTCTCCGCATAAATAGCAGGCTGGCCTCAGATGATTTTGGAGAATACTTACCCGCTTGCCGTGTCTACTCCGAGACAAGTCAGGAGCATCACTGAGATAAACGAAGGTTCGGTTTTTGTACCGTGGAACTCTATCTCGGTGAGCGAGCTGGGAGACGATTACGTCGTTGGTGCTCTCCGATCGAGTATAGTTTGCCTGTCTTGGGCCTACAGTTCTTTGCGAGAACATAAAGCCGCTAACCTGGAACGAGCAAAAGTAATTCAAGTCCTCCGAACTGATCTCAGGGCCACTTCAACACCGATACCGGTCACCTCTGAATCACACACCAGCGGTGCCTGGAATTTTGAAACATCATCGTACGTTGATCGCTATCAAAAAAAGGCTCGATTTGGTAAAGAAAGCGTGAAGTCAGAATGCCTAAAATGTTGTGGACCATTGCGAGGCGAGTGTAGCAGTACAGAAATCGTAACCCTTGTACTCAACTCGGTACCTCGTACGAACAGCCTCGAGATGATCTATTTCGGCGACTGTCTTGTCATATCAGTGACGGAGAACCGTATTCGTAATTCCTTTGTGCTGTCACTGTGTTTGTATACATACGATCAATTAGGGCTCTCAAAGTACGACAAAAACATTTCGACAAATTATATAATATTTAGGTCGTAATTGCAACTTTGAGAGCCCTCAATGGAACACCGTCACGTCAACTTGGCGGCGGGTGCGTCGGAAGAGCGAGTATACCACTATTGGAATTAAATGTACTTACACCCTTGCGGGGCCATACAAGGAAGGCGGAGGCGAGGATAGTAGGACATGCTTGACATGCTCGACTCAGCTCGAGGGCCTCAGCTGCGGTACGATAGTGGATAATATTCATGCTGCTAACATCAGACTTCAGAAAAACCCTGCTCTTTGATTTCATCGCGTAAGGAAGCATAGAAGGCACAGAAGGCGGCGAAGGTCGACGGCGTCGACGTGAACCTCAGTGTGACATTTAAAATTATGTGACATATAAAACAGTGTGACATCTTGACATTTCGAACTATAACTCCGTGGTGCCCGTCAAATCTTACCAACCCTTATTATGAGTTGGCAGCCTCGCGTGACCGTCAAAAACTCAAAGGGTGTGGCGCTCTAAACGAACTCGATGTCCCTCACTGCGTCCAGCATGTTACTCGGCTCTTCTCCAGAGCGTCCAGTGCCCTTTGTCGGCGTGACCGACGTGAAGCAGAACAGCGACTCTACTTCAGACGCCACACCACTGAAACTCAACGACGCCAAAGTGCTCATCGCAGTTGTAGAGGAAAATGAGCCTCTAGTGACCAGGAAAGAGCTCTGGAGCTACTATCGTGCGTTATCCTTCCTCCCAAACTCAGTCCATCATCTTATGTCGGCCAACAGTCTACTCCAATGGCGATAATGTAATTGAGTCGGGCTCATCTCGTCCGATTTTCAGCGTTTATCTCTGGTCTCGTTTCACAGGGTGTCGGGCCTGTTGGCTATACCCAAACATTATTCCAAAGTCTCGCCACCGCTGCAGGTTACGATCCTGTTGTTGGCCCAGGCTCTTCCTGCCTTTCGAATACCGCTTCCGGTCAATGTGTGCTTCCTTGGCTGGGCGGCACTAAGTCGATTGCGAGTACCATTCTCGTCGCAAATGGAATCGGCTTTGCGATCATGACGGCCATACTCACGATAATCGGTTCCGCCGGCGACTATGGCACTTTTGGCCGTTGGCTTCTATTTACTATGACACTCATCTGTTGGGCCGCACAGTATGCTTGTATGGCACTCACTTGTACGTCGCGTTCGAACGATAGCTTTATTTCTGACAAACTATTTTCATTCAGCCCCGGATCGTTGGGGACTCGCAATGGCACTCTATATCATCGGTTTCGTCTCCTACGGTGCTACGCTGGTTTTTTACGCGGCTGCATTTCCACGTCTTGCACGGAATACCACTCATTCTCGCTCCTTACGAGAAAAATATGAGAATGGGGAGATTCCCGTCCATGAATACGAGAAGGAAGAGTCTCTCGAGAAGAACAGAATTAGTAATGTATTCACAGTGAGTTTAGGGCTCTAATCGTCGCTGGCTATGCCCACATTTGTGCATCAGGTACACAGTAACATTGGTTATGTTGCTACGACAGTTTTAAACTTGGCGCTTCTCGTACCACCAAAATCTGCAAACAATCCCAAGGTGGATAACTACGTATTGCTCCTGTATGTCAGCTGAATATTTGCGCCGTATTCACTTCTTAATCTATGACAGTGACAACTCTTATTGGGTCCTCCTTGGAATTTGGTGGTGTATGTGTCCAATAATCTGCGTTTATTTTTTCAGTGCTAATCAGAATCTAGTCATATACCAATCACCTCGTCCGGGTCCTCCCCTTCCCAAGGGTGAGAGTTATCTTACTATTGGGTGGAAGCAAGTGAACGAATCATTTTTCTACTTCAAAACATACGTTGACATCGAGTTCAGATCTGGGCTGCACTCAAGACCTATAAACACCTGCCATATACCTTTGTGTATCTCTTCGCTTATTTCCTCTTGGCGGATGCAAGTGTCCCCACTCTTTATTTAAACGAGACAATGTGGCTGAATGTTTTGCTACTCAGGGACTCAACACCACTGGCACTCTCGTGACTATCTGCCAAAATGACAAGTTCAGCTTCTCGTTTCTACAGAACACATACCTCGGTTTGGCCCAAGCCATCCCATCAACCATGAGTACTCTTGCATTCTGGTACATCCAACGCTATTGGAAGATCAGCACGAAGAAAATGGTTTACCCCCTCACATTTCAATGTTTCAAATCACGTCTGACAATCATGTTAGTTTGTGGTTACCAACATCGTCACAATCATGATTCCACTCTGGGGTATGATCGGTATATGGACCAATAAATTGGGGTTAGCTATACATATGATTTCCCTTGTTGATATACCTTACGGGTTCTCAGATTCCATAATGCTTGGGAGTTTTGGTGAGAACGCCTTAAAGCTCCGCAGAGAGCTCTTATTGACCGAGAGATAGGGCTTATAACGTCGTGTTTGGCCTTTTCCAAGCGCCATATTATGCCTTTTCCCAAACGATGATGGCTGAGCTGAGTCCGCCTGGCTTTGATAACATGGTACTCCATCTTTACCATCCGTTCAACCCCACTTTCACTCGCTCACACAGTTCTTTGGCCTGTTTGGTCTTTCTAACCGCGCTTCGTCCATGGTTGGACCTTATGTCGTACAGGCGATCATCGACAGGACGCAAGACAACTGGCAAGGGTTTCCTTTCCTGTTTGCAATCTGTACGGCCGCGTCTCTGGTCATTTGGTTTGGTGTCGACGTTGCCAAGGGCAGACGGGACGCCATAAGATGGGCGACCACGCAACGTGCTCGATGACCCATATGTAGGTTCCGCATGACATGATCATATAGGACGGAGGTGACCTACGACATCTACACTTCTCTTTGTATCGTCTCCACACCACCGTTGTCTATACCACCGCTATAGTTTGATCTTCTCTGGACACGTTGTCCGTGAACCTGATCATGGACACAGCGGCGTGCCCGGTAACAGTAGGTCGTGACAATTCATTATGAATTTCGTACAAGCGCCCATTGAGATCGCGATTGTACACTTCTTGTACTCGAATAATGAACCGTGGCATGATGACGGACATGCCGACATAAAAAACTAACTCAAGGACCATACGTTGTCGAACGCAGACTGGATATTTATAAAGTAGATATCGGTAGCGTGATACTGTAGAGTACATTTCTAAGTGTCAGCCACGCGTGCAGTGGTGAACATTGATCATTAAAGGCAAACCAGGAAGCGCTCGGGACGACTTACAAGATAAAATAGGGAATCCCATTTTGGAGAAGATGTTGCAAGTATTTACCAGGCTGCTGGCATCGCTTGGTCCTTTTGCGCGTTTCAAGCGATTGTCTCAAGGCTCGGATAATGCTAAGAACCGAGAGTGCGACTCCGAGAAGCCTATTACCGATCGCAGACTCTGTCCTCCGGAAGTACGCCGCAGGGTACAGGGGTACCAAGGAGGACAAGACTCGCCTCTCCCACCTTTCAACTCGCCTGCTATCACACGAGCTCAAGATTAGTTCCTCATCGATCAACTTAGAGCAAACAACGTTTGAAGCTTGGAGTTAGTCACGCTGCATGTTCTTTGAGCTAATCCCCGTATTTATCAAGGCCTAAAACGATACGTCCAGCCGGAATGCCCTCAATCCTACACTGAGATATATATCACCAGGACATGGAAACCAAGGATCGATAATGACGTGATTTTTCTTTTATAATTTTGGCAAGCATTGACTGACAGATATCTGTACGACGCCCTCTGTATCTGATATCCTGACGTATTGACTCGTTCAACGCCTCTCGACGACAATGTCACTTTCCGCCAACTGCACTTCCTCCTCTTGTCCCTCCTCGTTCGGTCCGGCTTCCGTAAATAAGATTGCGCTCACAGTACTCCCACGCCCCGCTACAGATGTTATACCAAACGCCGCATCGATCTCGTTCCCCCTCCTTCCTTCTGTGTCGCGAGTGTACACCCTGCGAAGATTCACGATAAATCGGGGAACTAGAATGAACAGAATTATGTATTCTTCCGCCAATCCGACAAATATGACCCAAGCTGCCAGTGGAGGGATATTTAAATCGTTCAAGATACCTGATATTGCATATCCGAGGATGCTATCAACGATATGCCTTGTCAGCGCGTTTGGGTTGATGGCCCGTGAGGGAGACTTACACGACAAAGTATAATATCCCTTCTCGCGTGAAAAGTTTTATGTAGATATTCAGATGGACATACTTGGATGCTTTCTTCGCCTGTCGGTATTCCATGATGAATTTAACGACGAAAAGAATAAACATTAGTGAACCAAGCGCTATCTGTGCTGTGTCCATAATCAAATCGATAATAGGATCGATCGAGTGTCCATCATTGGTGCTGCAAAATGCGGCAGAAAGTGCGGTCTCTGTTTATCAATCATCAGCGAGCAGTTTTATCTGACTGGCGTATGCAATGGAATGAACCGTTTACGTACCTAACCATACATTTCTGATCTGAATGATAGACAGGATACATGCTGTCAAATATGCAGTGATTTCGATCATGTAAAGCGCGAAGAGTGTTCCAACAATGAGTTTCGAGTGATTGTACAATGCTGATACGCGGAGAATCATCGCCACTGTCCGTGCGTCAAGTCGTGATGCTAAACAACCAGAAAAGTAAAACTCAGACTCACCTTCCGCCGCCGCCCAAAAAATAAAGTTGGTAAAATAACGCAAAACTGACTGCCAGACCTTCAAAATGGTTTGGTGATAGGTCAAAAATACTGAGTCGATGCACCTACAACTTTTCAATCGCCATCAGCTAGTCTGAAATATTGCAGCCAATAAGATAACAACCATACAGCTATTGAGAAATTTCAGTATTTCATTCATAGTAAGCAGCATTAAGACACGTCACTTTGAGAATACCGTGTGTGAATGAACTTGCCCCTTCAATCATGCGACATCAACTCAGAGGAATGATAATCCTAATCACCATACATACAGAGCATGATAAACCTAGTGGACCAACCAGTTCAAGTTGATTAATATCTGCCAGGTGTTCACAGACATACATGCATGCACATAGTCCGAAATAACGGACCTGGCAAATAACAATAGTTAGCCTTACTGAAGCATGAAGGTTAGCGACATACAAGAACAAAAAGAGTAGATATCCCCGTCCAACGCTCATTCTAGGTATGAGCATTAATGAAGTTAGTGAGGAAAAAGTATTCACTAACCCAAATGTATTGCACCTAAAAAGGCAGTCAGATTATCAATAATGCAATACCACGGTGAGACGCACTTCGTCAGGGAAAGTAAGAACTGATAACATCGAATTTCTTGATCAGAGTAAAGATAGAAACCAATTTTACTCACTATAATCATAGAAAACAACAATGGGGGCTATGACTAATAGAAAAAGGTGAAATGGTGGACACAAGTTTGCAATATAAAGGGGCAAACCAGACATGTAGTCTTGAAGTTGAATCAATTTAGCTATTTGTACAGCAGAAATCATGGTCCAGATGGTGGAATGAAATGAATAGCAAGGTGGCTTTTCAAGATCTCAAAGACCGCACGGACCCGCTGATTCCGGATCATGATATTCATCCTCCGAAACTCGGCACAAGAATCAGGGAACCCAATTTCTTGCATTGGTGATGACCTTCAGCAACCCCTTCAACTGATGGTCGTTCATACAGCATACTAGTTTTCTTGTACCATTCCATTAGGACAAAGTAATTGGACAATCAGTGACATTTGCCGTAGATAACAGAGCAAACACAGGCAACTTACCACATATCCATAGGGATTGGCCCGGGTAAACCCACGGGTGTCCTAGCCCTTACCCGCACCCGCGTCCCGGGTATCGACCCGTGCACGGGTGTGTGCAATGATACCTACGGGTGTTCGTGTGGATTCGTTGCCGCATCCGTTTGTAACGCGAAGGCGAGAGGAAGAGTGAGAGACGACGACGACGATGACGATGACGACGTCGTCGTCATTGCGTTCGTTACGACACGAGGTGGAGGTGGTGACACATGGCCGTCGTTTTCGCGCGCGTTGCAATACCGTACACGGCGAGGGTAAGGGCGAGGGCGCATTAAAGACACTAAGTAGCATCAGAAACCAACTGTCAGAGCAAGGACGGAGGAACATACCAGCAATCTTTGATTTTGCAGTTTCTCAGGAACCCCGAGCCTCTCGCTTTGTTACGGCCGTCAAACAGCTGACTGAACAACAGGCTATGTGAACCCCATGTCGGAACTGTCGACGAGAAGTTGTCAGTCAATTCCTGCTCCTACGAAGATGGAACATTTCACGTACTACTGGATGGAGGAATGTCAATATTCTAATTGTTGGCGCTGAGAGGCATTCCTTGGCACTTGCCCAAATAACCAGCGCTTTGGATGGCATGTGCGCAAGCACGATCACGGCCCTTAGCGGTTTGACCATCAGTGACCGTTTCGTGAAGCTTAGTGTAGCCTTGTCCGTCCGACGACCGAAAGGAGTCGCATCTACCACAAATAACGCGAGCTTTCGACAGGAAGGACGGGACCACATGCTGAAGTGTTTATATCCGGCAAAAGAGGGGAATACATGGTCTGATTCCAGTGGGAAAAAGTTGGTTCAAGTAAAGCACTTACCCTAAGTACATATCTGTCAATTGAAGCCGAAGTGTATGGCCGTCGTCCTAACGGTACTTGAACCATGACGTGTACGAGGGGTATTGGCATGAGAGATAGGCCTTCTCAAGTTATCGACACTTTGAGCCAGATCTGCCGACTTTTTCGGGTCCTCTTGAGCCCGCCGCCATCAATGCCTGCCAGTGGCTTGGACGCTGCCAGTGTGACGGGTGTGATGGTCATGCCAGTGACACTGTCACGTCTGTCACATCGTTATAGAGTCGTTATTGCAGATAGCAGTCGCATCTCGTACCCGTGATCCAGTTCTTTCGTGCTCACCCTTCTCAGTGTTTCCACCGTTGGCCACGGTGGGTTTATAACAATGTGCTGTACTAGCTCATATAATTTGTTTCCCCTCATTTCAGATGACAGTAGTGCCAAGTCAAGTTCAAGAATTGAATTGCATGTGTCGTCCACAGCAAAATTATTGGCATCGACACCACCGTTAACTGGTGTCCATCGAGTTCGAGTAGTCGAGAGGCGGTGGACCAGTATTTGCGAGTGGTTGCTCAATGAATGATAATATAATCAATATGGGATATAAGCGATAGAGATAGGTAGAGCACGTCGTAGATTTAAGCGCATCCTGGTACATCCAGGACGCTCTCGCATGCTACATAGTACATTCGAGTAGATTTGTTTACAGCCGTTTTTCACTGGGGCCGACCTCCGCCTCCCCTCAACACACGGAAGACTCATCCACATGCTCTATCCTCCTCTCTCCTCACCATTCTATCCTTTGAGGCGGACAGCCCAAAACCTTAGGGTACGAACATGACCCTGGTTGCAATGAAGTGAGAGGTATATTTTGAGTTTTGAATGCTACGACATTAGATCTACACGTTTGTGTAAGCCTGCCGCGTTTTCTTCATTTTGACGATTTTTGTTTCGCAAAAAAACTTGTTCCGAGACTTGGCCAGGATTCGGGAATTTGACTGGGGTAATTTAACTGTCACGCAACTCATAGGACTGGTTCGTACCTAGCCTTCTACAAATTCAAATTGGCCAGACATATTGTGATGACGGAACATGTATGCCAGAGCCCCTGCGGTCAGTAGCTTCAACGCTAATTTCCGGTACCATTTTCCTCCTCCCTATGTTCGCGTAGTAAGGGCTCGGTGTCACTATTTCTAAAGTCGCGCCTCTCGCCACCCTCGAAAACTGAAAGTATAAAAACCAATCTCGATTTTATAAGAGACTATAGACACTCACGAAATGTCAACTCTTCCAATGTTCTGCCAGACGTCTCAGGAAACATAAAGTAGACAAACCCAATTTCAAATGCAATCCACACGCAATAACTAGCAAACGCTTCGGTGTCCGTCCTGCTTCGGTAGTAAGACGGTAGCTCACATGATATAATATCTCCAACCTGTAATGTAAAAGCGTTGATCACAGTCATGGCTGGATGAAGTAGAGAACGCACCCATGACATCAATCCCAATAGGGTCCGCAATTTGGGCGACAAACCCAGCGCCACGATTCCACCATTGAAAAATAGTATTACCCCTAGCTCTAATGTGAAACGGAAAAAGTTCGACTAGGTAAGCTGTCCGTTCGTGGATCGTGAGAGTTACACAAGGGCACATAAGTTCAGAACTCACTGTATGTCAAGGCGTTGAAACCAACGTTGTAAGCCGGACCGAACAGAAAGATGAGACTGCGAAACACAAAATAAGTACGCAAACGTAGTAACACGACTTTTGTTTCACGACGGTACTCACACTAGCACTATTTGTGATGAAATTAGACTGTGAGTCAAGTCATATTCTGCGCTTGCTATGGTCCAAGCAGTAAGGATTGCGAGCAGAGAAACCGTGCACATCTAGGAAACCATTCAACATAATCCAAGGGGTTTGAGACTTCGCTACGTACTAAATACATTCTGCGTCGCGGATATCGGGGCACCACCAATGCGATGAGTGTGCTATTGATGAGTCCCCAACAACATACAGCAAGATTGATAATATTCTTCGTCCAGTTATCGTGGATTCCAATGGTCTCCAGAATCGGGGAAAGGAAATATCTTTGAACTGGGTAAGCAGACGGTGTAGGTGTTGCGGGTCAGCTCACGAGATCAATCCGTTTCCGCTCCATTTGGTGAAAAGTGCAAGTAAGGAAGCGATTGTGACCCGTTTTCGGGTACCTGGCGTTGAAAATACTTCCTTCCAGCTCATCCGTGCGTTCTTTAGTTCTTCTTCGAGTGTCTGTTCGATCTGGGCATACTCCGCCTTGACAAATTCCGAGTTTTCGTCACCCTCTGCATGGTATCTCACCAGAAAGGTATAGGCTTCCTCTTTTCTACCCTTTGAGACCAGCCAACGAGGAGATTCGGGGAGGAAACACAAAAAGGATATTTGCAATAAACAAGGGATCACTTGCAGGAAAGATGGAATCCTCCAGGCCCAATTATTGGGGATGGCGAACGTTTGGAGAGTCACTACAGCCGCACTCACGGCGCCTGGAAAAAATAAACTTGAACCCTTCTAATAACAAAATATAATATCGACTCACCGACATTGTAACTAGCACTGAAAAGCGACCCTAGAATTGCTCGTTCCTTCGGATGTGATAACTCTTTGCGCAACATCCTCACTGGCATCAACAAACAAAGAAGTTACGACTCACAACGCACCTCCAACTAAAGAGGATGCGGCCACGATAGCAAAAACGACGCCAAATCCCAAAATAAAACGAGCAGCCATGAAAATAGGAACTGTTGTTCAGGTGAGGCTTGGAATTTTGAAGAATACTTCCCACTTACGACTCATTGCAGCACCTTGCATGACACCTCCGATCAGCAGTATTATACTTCCGACGAGTATAGAGTGTCGTCTCCCAAACTCGTCGGTAATGAAGGGAATAAATGGAATAGCGAAAATAGAGCCCAAGTTATACATGGAGGACATCAGTCCAAGCAAAGCGGACCGAGGATGGCCATAATCTACAAGCAAGTGAATTCCGGAAAATATTAATTAGGGGAGTGCCTCACATTCGAGCCACGAAGGTACGGCTTGTAAGCCGTTTAACATGGACGCGTCAAAACTTCCGTATCCCAACTAAGTGTTGTGGAAAAAGCATTGGATGGCGCTCACCCGTTGGTGATCTCCACTGCTAAACAAGTGGGAATAATCAAGAAATACAAAAGGCGGAGGTTTGGTTTCTTATACCATGGGACGTAGTCTTGCTTGGCAAGGTGAGAGACGATTGCATCGCTACTTTCTGATCGGCATCCATGTTCACCGCTTCGTGATGGCATATTGAACAATGACAGATAAGTCACTATTTGGGTGGGTGCTAAGGGTACGCTTTGGGTTCAGAACTGCCGCGACGACTGTTGTGATGACACCGGGCTACCCTTACCGACAAGGCTAGTTCGCTTGAATCAAGAGTAAACTGTGGCGCTACACCTGCATATTTGTTCCGAAATGCGTTTTTCTTTTACTTGTGTAAATTTCTCGCCGCGTTTTTCGTTTCTTGACCGCCCCGCTCCCAATACTGCCAGTGCTAATGGTGAACGTTATTGGTCGAGTTGACCCCTTCGCACCGTGCACGGCGGTGCTCCTTGACCAATCTGCCAGACGAGCGTGTATCAGGCACGTGATCTCTTTTCAAGTATACCACCATGTCGAAACGAAGCACGTCTCCACTTGGTGACGGCCAACTCGTAAAGCGAGCTCGTTCCAACACTCCACCGCGAACTCAGCTCGTTATCTCGTCCTCTGGGGATGACCGTCAAAAAGGTCTCATTCGCAGTGTCAAGCGCACCAGCAATCTCGAAGCACCTATCATTAGCTTGAGCGGGGCTCATTCGGTGTGTGCAGAGCGTGTACGTGTCGCCCACTAACTCACATAGGTTAATTTTAGGCCGAGATATTCAGTTGTCGATTCGATCCTACCGGACAAAATATCGCGGCTTGTTCTGCTGACAGAAGTGTCTGTACGTTTCCACTTGTTTATTGTGTGCTCTGCGCATCTACTCTTGTTGCTTTTGACAGCACTCTGGCGCACCTATTCTCCAAATACCAACTACGGGCTCTTGTCTAGCCTTCACAAAGCACCCATCCTCGATCTTCAGTGGTCTCTTTACTCGCCTACCTTGTACACGGTGTCCGCAGATCATCTCTTGACTTTTACGGATGCAACCACTGGCCAACGTATCAAAAAAATACGCGCGCACCGCGGAATAATTAACGTCCTCGACCGGACAATGGCAGGTGGAGCTGGTACCGAGCTTATCGCGACTGGTTCAGATGATGGGACGGTCAGACTGTGGGATGCAGAAGGCGACAAGCAGAGCATCGCGGTCTGGAATATAGGGTGTCCCGTAACAGCCGTATGTTGGAGCGCGGACGGGCAACAAGTGTACGTCGGAGCGTTGGATAACGAGATTCATGTGCGTGTTTTTCTTTCTGTGTGCGATATTGGGATGCCAAATGGATCTTTGGATAGGTATACGATGTGCGGAAAAACGAAGAGGTGTACTCGCTCACCGGACACACCGACACACCAACCTCACTTTCGCTCTCTCCAAATGGATCTTATTTACTGTCGCCCTCCCTTTCTTCGCAGACCATCATCCACGATGTCCGCCCATTCTCCCCTTCCCCGGCCCGAATTCACCGCGTCCTTCATGGCGCCCCCGCTGGGTTCGAAAATACCTTGTTGAAAGGTGCGTGGAGCAAAGATGACGGTGGACGGCGAGTTGCCGTTGGAGGTGCAGATAGGATGGTATGTATCTGGGAAGTCGAGGGAGGACGGGTGTTGTACAAGGTCGGTCTACGTCTTGTAGTTCCTTTTATGCAAGTATCAACGAGCACATATAGCTTCCTGGACACAAGGGGACCGTTACGTCGGTCGACTTCCATCCAAAGGAACCAATCAGTAAGTGACCAGAATAATGTTCAATTTCTTGTTGGCTCATTCATTTTGACTGGTAGTTTTAACGGGAAGCAAAGACGCAACGATGTTGATGGGAGAGATAGAACAAAGTTTGGTGATATAATATTTGTATCTCCTTTTTCTTTCATTCTCTCGAATGCTGAGCCCTGCAGACGAGGTAATAATACATTATGACAGAGGTCGTCTACACATCCATCGTGTTCTCTATGCAAGCTGCTACCCTCTGCGCGACGTCTGGTTCTAAAAAACACCGTTTCGTCAAAATACGGGTCAAATCCTTGCCCTTGGGCAATGCGAATCCGAGAAGCATGCTCAACCCGCTCAACAATCTACCGAGCCACGTCTCGGATGGCATCGAGAACTTGCCTTGGTCCGCATACTGCCAAAGTAAGTCCTGAACCGCCGTCCTCGATTCGACATACTTGGGATGCCCTTCCAACGTGGTGATGCACGCATGTCCGCCTACATGAATCCCATTCTGTTCCAGCGTCTTCGTGTTGCGTTGCCACCAATCTTCCATGATCACTTCACGCTCAAGATGCGTGATCGCTAACGCGATCGGCACTTGTTTCTTGCCTAGCACCTCGAAAAAGAGACGGTAGTTGCTCTGCATCGTCGTCGTCACTCTACTCCCGCGGATGCAAAACAAGAAGAGGCTGATCCCTCCGGAGGCGTTGAGCCGTCGTATCAATTCGGCCGCCTTCTCGATCGCGCCTGTATACCCATTCGCACCCTTCTCTGGTTCCTCCAGTCCGACGGTGTCCCAAAGACGGATCGTCGCTGCGCCAAGCTGGAACTGGTACTCTGTTGACGTGAGGGTGCACCCGACGCTGTCGGGCGAAATCTCAGCGACGTGCCACCCGGCGAGGAGGTTGACGAGCGAGCTCTTGCCGACGCCAGTTTCTCCAAAGAGGATGACGTGGAGGTCCTGGGTGGGTGTGCTGCGCGGGGTAAGCGCGTGGTCGATGATGAGATCCTGAACGAGGCGTTGACATTCGTCGCGACGCCCTGGAATCGATGGGTATGCGTCGTCAGGGAGGTTCGTGATGCAAGCGTGAGAGGTGAACGTCATTTGGAGGCCGGACAGGGTACTCGCGTTGGCGAGCCACCAGTCGTCCATCCCGGCGAGAACGTCACGCGCGTTGGATTTCCGCTCGAGCTCGGTGATGACGGCGACGAGGGGGGTGTCTGGAGCGACGCGATCGCGGAGTGCGCGAACGGTGTCGTAGGTCTGTTTCATGCTCTTTGTCACCCGTCTACCACCACGATAACAGACGATGAGGAGATGGACGCCCGCGCCTCGACCGAGTTCGGTGAGGAGGACTCGGACAGCGTTTTCGGCTTGTTTGGCAGACGCGCCTCCGGGACCTTCGCTCAGACCGGGCGTGTCCCAGAGGCGGAACGTTTGGGTTTGCAAGAGGTCCCAATCGTGATAGCTCGTGCCGACGGTGACGGCACGCACGTCGCTCGTAGCGACGGCGCTGTCCATACCGATCACGAGGTTGATCAGCGAACTTTTACCGACGCCAGTTTCGCCCACGATGACGATGTTACGGGTGAGCTTGAGTGAGAGACTGGAGGTGACTCGCATGGGACCACCGAACGGGACGAGCGGGAGGGCGTAATCGATGAGGAGGTTTCGGGCGAGCAATTGGCATTTGATCCGACGACCCTCCATGGGCGGGTAACAGTCATCGTCGAGGGTTGTGAGGCAAGCATGGCCGAAGAACGCCATATCGAAGGCGGCCAGAGCGTCTTGGTTCATCGACCACCATTCTTCCATCGAGGGCAAAACATTGGTCTCGTCGCAGCGTTTCTCGAGTTCGGTGATGACGGCCACGATGGGGATCTGTGGGGACACTTGGTTCCGAATGCGATGGATGACGTCGTACGTCTGTTTCATGCCCTTTGTGACGCGCGCGATACCGCGGATGCACATGACGAGGAGGTGCACGCCGCCTTCCTTGGCGAGTTCCCTCAAGAGCGCCCGGAGAGCGTGCTGCGCCGCCTTGGGCGAGACGTTCCCAAACGATCCCTCGCCGAGACCGGGAGTGTCCCATAAACGAAACGCGTGTCGGTCCGACTGCCAGGGGTGGCAACTCGTGTGGGTGGTAACGCCACAGACGTCGTTGGCGGTGGTCGCACTATCTGAGCCGGTGACGAGGTTGATGAAGGAGCTTTTGCCGACGCCGGTCTCGCCTGCGACGACGACGTTGCGAGGGACGAGGTTGGACGAAAGGCTATCACATGAGGTGAGCCTTCGTGCGTGCGCGTGCCCCTTTTGGAGGGGGGGGCTGGGCAACTCGAACTTGCCTTGATTGACTGTCCGTCTTGGCCATCGACAGTTATGATTTAATTTTTTTTCCAGGACGGTGGGATGGTGGATTGGGGGTTGTAGACGAGCAAGGCAAGTGTGGAGACGAAACGTACCGACATGATGTGAGGGGGAGGTAAAGGCCTGGTCTGCCACCAGAAGCATCATGGTCACCTCGTTGACCGGCGTGGCAGACACGATGGACGCCTGCAAACGGAACTTGAGTTTGAGATCACCATCACGGACGTACATAAGATGGAAACGTTCGGAGGCAGTAGCAGAGACCCTGTATCATGATGTTCACAGCCGATCAATGCCAGCGTCACCGCCTCGCCCACCGTTGTTCTCGACGATGACTGGACAGCGTATCGACGTCGCCGCCATCCCAGGCAACGCGTCCAACGCACTGAAACAGGCCCTCCTCGATCTCGCCACCGCCGCACCCAGTACCAGTAACAAGCGAATCAAGCCCTCGCGCACGTTCGAGTCCGACATCATCTCACGCATCGCATGGACCGACGTCTCGATCGTGGCCAAGGCGGAGGAACCAGAGAAACAAGAGGGCCGCGTGGTTGGCGAAACCGTCGTCCGGGAGGGTAAACCGCCAACCTTTTTCACCTTTTCTGATGTTCACCGTGCGTCAGACATGATGAACAATTTGGGATCGATGCACGGTGCCTGCATCGCGTTGCTGATCGACAAGTGCGTTCTTCCGCGACTTGGACCGTGACGGTCGTGAGCTGACGAAACCAGTTGTTCGTCGTTGCCCATCGCCCTTCTTGGACTGGCGACGACGGGCAAAGGCGACATTGGCGTTTCGCAGTCTCTTAATATTCTATACCACGCACCCGCCAATCTGTCCGTGCCTTTCTTTTCCAACCTTTTGTGAATTCCCAACGGACGCCGTCTAGGGACGATACGGTGCGTATCGTGAGCACCACCATATCGCTCGGTAGTCGCGTACTATCGTCTCGCTGCGAAGTACGCATTCGACCCGCTTCACACCGAATGACCTGAACCTATCGTCTCTAGATCTGGAACGTTACCAAACACCGATTGGTCGCATCTGCCGTGCACACCAAGATGGCCGCTGCGCCTGCACCAAGAGCGAGTAAACTTTGACTTCTCTCGAGTAGATCATATATTTCCATCAAATGTGTCGAAATGGTGAGTACAAATGGCCATGTTGTAAACGAAAACAAGAAAAAGGAGTGTGTGTCCCCAGCAAATAGGCAAGGATGCGAAAACAATAGCACAAGGAATGCGGTCGGCGAGATTAATAATGCGGGTAGAGAAAGAGAAAATGAACGTTGGATCGGGTCCATTGGATTCCGAGATCTCGAGAATACTTACAAGCTGCGAACGCAGCCGCGTCTTCGTTCCTTTTTGGCCTCGCCGTTTGGTCGATCACCACGAGCTTCCCATCACCGGGTCAAGGATGGCACCGCTCGGGATCGGTCCATGACTCAGACTCTTCACGATTTCCCTACGTCTGTCTTCCCAGGTTTTGAGCGCCTTGAGAAGGTGTATCACCTTGTCCCGCTTGCCTTGCCGGATGTCGTTGATGCTGACGGCACCCATCTTCACGTCGTTGTCAAGGAGAAAGTCGAATAACCGAAACAGACCGTCGAGTTTGTCATCGTTGGGACCCGAGGGGAAAGCCGAGTCAGGAATTGGCGGTATGGCAGACTTGCCCATCACGTCTTCCGCGAGTCGGAGCAGCCCAAGACCACTAAACAAGGGTCCGGGCGGATCTGTCGCCTGAAGCGATCTTGGCAAATGAGAATTCGCCCACTCGATCAAATCAATGTCGGTAGCCTGCTAAAAAAAATCGAAGATGAGTTTGGTTCGCACAACGTTTCAACCAGAACATACGTGAAGTACTTCTTGTGAAGACGCATTTCCCCGACGGGCGGGTCGAGGCGGTGCGTTCTTTTCGTTCGCTTCTGTGGGGTGGTCAATGAAGAAGGGTTCTAGCCTCGCTCGTCCGCCTTCCTGGGAATCGTCGACGCGAGCGGCGTTCTCCGAGGATGGTAATCCCATAAGAACCCGCGCATCCCGCGTCGAAAGCTGATTGGGATTTTCCCGTCGCAGTGCCTTTTGTGTCGCAGCCCGAGCCGTGGGTGAAGGCGGCCTCGGAGCTGGGTTCATCGCCTGCGCGACCGTGAGCGGAATGGTTGGAATGTTGACAGATGACACCACAGGTTCTGGAAAAGCGTGAGTAAGCGCGTGCGTCGCCTCTCGTACGTCGGAGGACGTACTCGAATAGTCCCTTCCGATAGTGGCCTTCATGATTGCCTTCATCCACTCGCGCACCACGACTTGTTCGTCCGAACTGAAAAAGTGTGTCTTGTCCGTCTCATGTACGATCCGGAAACCATAGCGGCCAGGATCGATGTTCTCGTCCGCGACGACCTTGTAACCGACGATGTTGACATAACCCTTGATCTTGATCTCCTGCGGAAATGTGAGTCATCAAACGCGCCAGACAAGCACTGACTTACAGCCTTGCTGTTGCTCCGCAAGATGTACAAATGTGGTCCCTTGATGATAAAGTACCGGAGCTTCCAAGAGTTGTAGTGGTCGCCCTTTTTGCGCATCCATCCCTGGTGATCCGGTGGTCCAATTTGGTCGACGATGCTCTTTCCAGGTTTGAGCGCGTTCGGTCCGCGTGACCCTGCGCGTCCTTCCTGAGGCGTCGCCGTTTGTTTACGAGACGGAGGTGTTTGACTGAGCTCCGTCGGTCTACCCTTGGGCGTCGTCTTGTCCTGCTCGCGCACCCTATCCATCGACTTGGCTCTCTCTACTTCCTTCCTCTTTACGTCACTCTCACTAACAGAGCGCAGGCCGTTCTTGGGGTTCCCATTGGACATGTCAGCGGTCGAGGGACGCCCATTCGCCTTTTTGCTGCCGTAAAGTCTAGAAAGACCAAGCGAGGACGTCTTTTCCGTAGGACTGCTGTCTTCCAACAACGTTCTGTTTCTCCCAGTCAAACCTTTTTTTTGCCTGATGCGGAAACTACTCACGATGTGACCCTAGGGGCTGGCTTCCTCGACCGTCCAATCGAGGTCGTGAACGCGCCACCGAACAAACTGTGCCTCTCCGTGCTCTTGTTCGCGTCTGGAGCACGCCTAACCCGAGCAAGTCTCGCAGTAGAATTGCTGTTGGAATCCTCGTAAGAATCACGTTGCTTGATTCGGGGAGACGCTGTCCTCGCTGGGGAAATCGTGCGCTTGGCACTGTTGGGTGTCTCCGTCCCTTCCTTTTCTTTGACTGATCCGTTAGCCTCCACGGAATGTCCAAAAAGACGTCCGCGATGGCGTTTGCCGGTCGAACCTGTCTCGCCCTAGAGCAGGCGCGAATGCATATCAGTAGGCGTACTCGCCCGCAAACACCAGCTTACCTCGCTCTGAGCATCCTGATCCTCCACCTCTTCTGGTTTCACCTTGACTACGGTCAGTGCATCTGGAGGCGGTTCCAACCGTGATTCCTGCAAGGCAGTGAAACCAAGGCCGGCCGCGCCGACTAGAGCCACCTTTTCGATCCCACTGGCCAAGGTGACGCCTTCGGTCGAACCACCCCCATTCACGCTCGCGCCCGTGCTCGAGAAGCTCGAGACGCGCTTCGTGATGAGCGGGCTCGTAAACGTTTCTCCCTTTGGGCTGTCGATGCTTGGAGGGCCGGTCAATGTTGCTGAATTGAGGGTGGATCCCATGGATGCAAACATGGGACTGTTCAAAGATTGCTGTATCGACCCGCTCGGCGAATGCGCGTACGAAAATTGAGAGGGAGAATGGGCAGCAGGTTGGGCATGCTGAGGTGGAGGGTCGCTGAGTATGATTGAAGGGGGCCGACGAAGCTCAGCGATGGCATTTGCGATGCGCATACGCTTTCCAAATGCCACGATACCGATCTCTACCTTGAGAAGGTTGATGTCGAGCTCGAGGAGGACATCACCGGTAATCTCTTGTTCTAAACATGACACAGGTCAGGAAACGCTGTGCAAACGGACCAACAAACTGACCAATAAATTTGTCATACACGTCCGATCCAAACCCTTTCGACTTTAGCCATTCGACGACTTCGTCGACGGTCCAGCCAGAGGGCGAAGCAGACCTCTTTGGCCCATCGCTCGCTGGTGCGGACAGCGCGGACGTCCTGACCGAAGACTTTCCGGCCGAAGATATACTGTTCTGTTGGGATGCCTGTCGGGAGTGCTGACGGTTGCCGAGTGCACTAAGCGCTGGGGATGGAAGAGCAGCAGGGACGTCGCGAGTGATGCTAGAAGTTGGAGTGGCGCGAACGGCTGGCTCAGGGGAGCCCATGGGGATGATGTGTGCACCCAAAGGCACGATAGGAACGGGCGCAGCAATACTGATAGCATCCGGCGTTGTCGGAGTTGGACGCAATTTCGGGGAAAGCCTGTCACTGGGGGCTGGAGAACGTGTAAATCTCGGCGGTGAACTTGCGGCCGTTAATGAAGACCGCTTCTTCAACGCAGTTCGGTCCCCTGGGATTTGGTCGGGAGAGGACCGATCTTCCTTGGGGAGGATGGCAGAGGAGGCACCACTCGATTCTGGCCGACGAGTGGGCCTTGCAATCGTATTTCGGCGCGCATCCTCGTCCTCTTCTTCCTCCGGGATGTGTGGATGGTCACGTGTAAAGTGCATGTCCTGCAGGTGCTGAAATGCAGCGTCATCTTCTTCTGCATCGCTCTCGTCACTCATCTCCACGTCGATTGGTGGTGCGCTCGACCGTATATGGGCCTGTTGCTCTTCTAGTGCGTCCTTGACGGCCTGGGCTTGCACGACTATGCGTGCTTGCTCGGCAAGCTTGTTCCTGGCACTACGATGCCAGCCCTCACCGATCTCGCCGTCGGTTTCCGTTCCGTCAGTTTCGTGGTCTGTATCTCCGTCCCGAGAGCTTGCAAAGCTAAAACTGTGCGCACCGTCCCTGTCGCTTCTTCCGAGTTGTTCAATTGCCTTTTGGACATCCGTCATTGTTGCCTTCATGACTTCCGAGTCTGCACGCTCTCGTGCTCCGATAAGGAAGTCGGGTTTGGCGCTGTCCTGAGGGAAAGCATACGCTGGTTCGTCCACGAGGGGACTGAGAGTGTCTGGAGGAGTGATGGGGTCATGGGAAGAGGCCGAGGTGAGCGTAGAGCCTAGGGGTGTCGTTGTCGTGTAGCTTTGAGGAAACAGACCGATTTTTCCAGCGAGATTGCGGCCCTTGAAGCGAAAGAGGGGCAAGCAAAGAATGAACGGCGACATGGTTCGACGAGAACGTGGAGAGGAGGTGTGGACAACGTGTGCGGATGCGGTGAACACATGCGGAGGGGTAATGAACGGAGGGGCGTGCTTACCTGCCACCAGCCGTCGTTGTACTGGTCGTCCTTCTCGACGACCTCGATGGGCTGGCCCGCCTCGAACGCTATCTCGTCCTCGTGTTCGGGCACGAAGTTGTGCAGGGCGTACACGTACTCTGGCATCGTGGATCGTGGACAAGGTCAGGGTGCGAACAAGCAAGCCAAACTCGGCTCCCACCGAAAGACTCAACCGATGGCTACCCGACGTCTCAGTACGGCCGTCCGCGCTCGCCGAACCAGCGCTGACTAGTACCTGCAGCCTTCGTGACCGGAAACGCGAACAAGCTCGCAGAGACAAAGCACATCCTGTCCCAGGGCATCCCCGTCCTCGACGTCGACGCGCAGGATCTCGACAGCAAGTCGACCGTTTTCTCACTGCGATCGCACACTGACCCCGCGTCGAGTACCCGAGCTGCAGGGCACCACCCAGCAGGTCGCCAGAGCAAAGTGTCGACGCGCTGCAGAGCTGGTGCGCCGAGATCGCCGTCCGTGTGCCGCGCTGATGGCGCCGCCAGCTCGGACGTGCGTGCATCACAGAGGACACGGCGCTCTGCTATGAGGCGCTCGGTGGTCTTCCGGGGCCGTACATCAAACACTTTCTCGAGACGATCGGACACGAAGGTGAGTCGGACGGGACGGCGCGCGGCGTTGGCTGATCTGCCGCGGCGAGGTCTGAACAACTTGCTCGTCGGCTTCCCGACCAAGGACGCGTACGCGCTGTGCACGTTTGCGTACAGCGCCGGTCCTGGGTCAGAGCCAATCCTGTTCGAGGGCCGGACGGACGGCACGATCGTGCCCGCACGCGGACCAACGACGTTTGGCTGGGACCCCGTCTTTCAACCGAAAGGCTTCGACAAGACGCAAGTCCTGCCCCACCCGATCGTCCACACCGACACTGACTTCCCCCAAGCTACGCAGAGATGACCAAGGAAGAAAAGAACGTGGTGTCGCACCGATACCGCGCTCTCGAAAAACTGAAAGCCTATCTCACGAGTAATTAGACTAGTCGGTATCTAGTTGGATCGCCGATTTCCGATTTCCGATTTCCGACAGAGCATTGATTTTTCGAGTGCTTTCACGTTCGCCGTCGAAATGTCCGTCCGCTCGCCGTCGAAGAAGGCCAGGATATATCTCGACCACGACGACGCCGCGAGGAAACCGAACTCGCTGCAGAAACAGCGCGAACAACTACCGATAGCAAAGGGTAATCGTTTCTGCGAATACACTCACCCACAGTCAGCTCAGGCCATCTCCAGGAAAGGACGCGCTCGTCCGCGAAATCCGCGCGCACGCTGTCACCATTCTCTTGGGCGAAACGGGCTCTGGAAAGACCACCCGTACGTGTTTCTCTTCTCCTTCCCGCGACGCAGTCTCACCAGGCCCATGAAGCACAGAGGTCCCACAATACATACTCGAAGCTGGTCTTGCACGAAACGGCATCATTGCCGTGACGCAGCCCCGCCGTGTGGCTGCAACCACTCTCGCCGCGCGTGTCGCCGCAGAGCAAAACGTCACCGTCGGCGGGCTCGTCGGTTACTCTGTCCGGTTCGATGAGGCTTGCAACGCCCAGACAAAAATAAAATACGTCAGTGACGGTATGCTCGTGCGCGAGCTGTTGTCGGATCCCCTCTTGTCTCGCTACAGCGTCGTCATCCTCGACGAGGCACACGAGCGGACGCTACGAACAGACTTTTTGATCGCAAGCCTCAAGCCAATCCTGGAAAAGAGAAACGAGGCCAGCGACAGAAAAGGGAAAGGAAAGGACACTCTGTTGGAACCGAATCCCCTCAAAGTCATCATCATGAGTGCTACCCTCGACGCTGAAAAGTTTAGTCGCTTTTACAACAAGTGCGTCTTTCGCTCCAGACGTTCTCCGGCCTACTCACTCATGATCAGTGCTCGA
This sequence comes from Heimioporus punctisporus, assembly GCA_038094715.1. NCBI lineage: Eukaryota > Fungi > Basidiomycota > Agaricomycetes > Boletales > Boletaceae > Heimioporus > Heimioporus punctisporus. The sequence goes on along the minus strand of JBBPUN010000002.1, from coordinate 3,156 downwards.
ATATTGTACATCAAGGGCCGTCAACATCCCGTCCGAATATTCCATACTGCCACCGGTCAAGCAGATTACCTTGAATCTGCGTTGCGGTCGTTCTTTCAGATTCACGTCGACAAACCACCAGGAGATGTCCTCGTATTTCTTCCAGGTCTGCCAGTATATTCTTTCTGCAAATGACCGTCTTACTGTCGAGCAGGCCAAGAAGATATCGAAAGTCTGGAAAAGTCTATCAGCGTGTATGCCAAGCGGCTTCCTATAGAACGCATGGACGTGCGTCCCGTTTTACTCTAGCTCGGTTTCTCTCCAGGCTCAGGCTCCGAGTCAGGTCGTAGTGTGTCCGATGTATGCTTCATTACCGCCTTCCCAACAAGCCCGCATTTTTTCTCCGACACCCCAAAACACAAGGAAATGTATATTGGCGACAAACATTGCTGAAACGTCCATAACGATACCCGGTATAAAGTATGTAATCGACACCGGGAAGTGTAAAGAGAAGAGATATATGACGAAAGATACCGGTTCCGGTAAACATTCTCTTCTTCGTGTATGCCTCATCGTTTATCCGAAATCTAGGTTTTGATACTCTACTCACTCGTGACGTTACGAAATCATCTGCAATGCAACGCGCTGGTCGCGCTGGACGCGAGGCACGTATCACTGCCCTTTCATGCCGTAGTGAATGACCGTTTTCAGGGCCCCGGGTTTTGCTTTCGCTTGTATCCCGAGGAAGCCTTTAATAAAATGACAGTCTCTGCTGAACCAGAAATCTGTCGTTGTAGTCTGACACAGAGCGTACTGCAATTAAAGTGTCTCGGCCAGGATATGGAGGAGGTGGAATTTATGGATCCACCAGATATTAGCTCTGGTACGTGTCCACACGGCACAGTTACGTCTTTCTAATTGTCATCCAGTGATTGCGGCACTGAAGACGCTCTGGGTGTTGGGTGCCTTGGATAATTCCAAGACGCTGACAACGCTTGGCCGCCAAATGGCTGCCTTTCCCATCGAACCGCATCTGGCGCGCATCATTCTCGCATCAAAACTGTATGGGTGCACACACGAAGTCATCGATATTGTATCTTTATTCTCCGCTTCATCCACCCTTTTTCTCGACGTTTCGGATCAGCGTGACGCCATCGGGGATGCTCGGCGTAAATTTCGACATCCAAGTGGTGACCATCTCACCATGCTCAATGCACTTCGATCCTGGGAAGAAGTCGGATCTAGCGGGGGTAACAATGAACGCAAGGAGTGGTGTCGAAAGCACTACTTGAACGAACGGACGCTAAAAGAAGCTCGAAAAATAAGGGAGCAATTGAGGGTGATATGTCAGAGGGTAGGATTGGATTGGAAAGCATCGAGGAGCGATATGGAGGAGCCCGTGTTGAGGTGTTTTACCGCTGGACTGTTGCATCAGAGCGCGCTATTGCAACCGGATGGGTCGTATAAGCAACTCATGGGACAATTCATCGTCAAACTCCATCCCGGGTCAGTGCTCTGCGACAAAAAAGTGCCGGTCGTCATATTTCACGAACTGGTACGTCGATGTGGTCTGCTCGACGGGTATTTGCTCAACGAGTTGTAGGTGCAAACGACTCACGTTTACGCGCGGGGGGTCTCGTCCGTACCACGGGAATTCCTGAAAAACATCATGCCCACGTTGACCAATGGAGATACGAGTAGATGATCTATATCTAGTCCATGTTGGCCGTTTTAGGAACCGACCAATCGGAGCGCGCGGTCTGGTTGACCGTGTGCTTCACCCTGCTACCGTACTTTTTGTCCTCCTCATGACCAACCGCGTAGCTTCAGGCGTCGTTTCGGACGAACGTCTCTTGAACATTCCTGGGAATGCATCCATCCAAGTCAAAGGTACACTTGTCTTCGGGAGACGTCTCGGGTCGTGCACCGACGTGGTAATCACTCATTCTTCTCGCAGAGCTCGTCCAGCAGTGGTTGGACGTTTTTGCGAGCCAAGGATTTGGGACGCGGTGTGCCCGGTCTCTTCGTCTCGTCGAGGTATCGATCGTGACCAACGCCGACGAACCACTGAAACAGGAAGCAAGAGTCGTATTGGAGACGCCCGTCACAGAGGGTGTGTGCAACTCCTTCATCTATCCCTGGCCGCCCTCTCCAAAGCTTAAAAAGACATGTTGAACCCGGCTGGCAAGCTGCATGGCGGATGCATCGCATATTTCGTCGACATGTATGTAAGAACGTCCATTGGTTGGAAAACGTGCGAATGAGTGCTTTGCAGTTGTACGACGCTCCCGATCGTTGCCATGGCGTTTGAAAAGAGTGGAAAAGGATCTCCGGGCGTGTCTCAAAACATTCACATCATATACCATGCGCCAGCAAGCTTGCAAGTTTGTTTTTTTGTAAAGAATAAACGATGTGCTCACCCATCATGCCAGGGACGATCGACTCAAGTTGGTCAATACGAGCACGACGGTCGGGTCTCGCGTGTGGAGTTCGCGCATCGAGGTAAGTGTGCGTTTATATCTTTGGCGGAATCGAGACGAAGTTTGGTCATAGGTTTGGGACGTGACGCATCACCGGTTGGTTGCGTCTGCAACGCAGGTCAAGATGGAGGCGTCTTCGACCAAGTTGTGAACAACTGTGTCGCAGCAGGGCCACAACCTTGCATCTTACCTGGATATAGTACGATCTTGGACGTTGACAACATGACACGCACAGCCTCGGACGTTTTGATCCCACTCGAATCGCATTAGGACTAATTGCACAGGAACCACAGGCAAGTACATTTGAGAACTTTTTCGAGGGTCATTGACCTGTTTTCGCAAACTCTAAAAAAAAGTCGTGATGGCAATATAACCGACAACGGACCGATCTTTTCCAGGTTGTCGATGGTTGTGGTCGACCCTGAACGTGTGCAGAGATTCATTGATTTCTTGTCTCTTGTGGGAACTGTTCGCGGGAGCGCTCAACCTTGTGGGTACCTGGTGTGGAACTTTGACGTCCGCGTCTTCATTGTGCTCTTTCAAGTCGGGAGAGATAAGATAATCTATACACTTATGACGTAACGGACCTTTTGCAGACACGCGTCCAGACTGTCGACTTCAAGTTGTTCTAGGCGGGTCTACGAGTCTTTGGAGACTATAGTCTTTCCAAAAACCTTTCTGATTTCAGGCACCCTTT
>JBBPUN010000001.1:0-74754 GCA_038094715.1 Heimioporus punctisporus | reverse complement strand
ATAAATCCTACCAGAGAACTCCAAGTTGAGTTCTCTTGGTGGTTTCCCCCATCGCTGCAGTTCCAGCTTCGACGGGTGTATTTGCGACCGCCCCATGTCGAGTTTGATTCATTTACATTTCCTATACCTTCCTATTGACATTACGACCCCCTTTTACTTAGTTATCACTCTAGATCCTTCCGGAACCTCGGAACTCTGGAACCCTCTTTCCGACCACCGGAATCGCCCTCCGTGTTAGGTCCCAGCCCCTCTGCACTGCACCTGCGTGTATCAGGTCCTACAGCCCCTGAAGTAGTGGGGTGTATCAGCATCAGATTACGCCACGGAAGCAGTGCTCTCAATAAGAAACGATGACAAATGGCATCCAGTTGTCTATTCTAGTCACAGCATGTCACCAGAAGAATGAAATTACCCAATAGCAGACAAAGAAATGCTCAGCATCATCAGAGCATTAGAACAATGGAGACACTACCTTGAAGGTAGCAAATACAAATACAAAATATGGAATGACCATGCAAATCTCCAGTATTTCATGAAGCAACAGAACCTCAATAGACGACAAGCCTGCTGGGCACAGTACCTATCACGTTTCAATTTCAAATGGGTCTATAAGGCAGGAACCTCAATAGGAAAAGCCAATGCTCTCTCTTGAAGAGAAGATCATTCACAAGGAACCAACAATGATAACAAGAACGTAACGATCATACCCAAAGAAAAGATTAGAGTAACTAAAGTAGTAATTCACAATGACAGAAACGAAATCCTCATGCTCATTAAAAATGCTACATCTAAATTACAAGAAGGATACATTCAGAACATCAACCAGAAATACAATCTATGAATAGAAGATGATATTATTAAAACGGAAAGAGGACAGATATTTATACCAGATGAAGAAGATTTACGAAGGATAAGAGTCACCAAATGCCACAACACACCAGTCGCAGGACATCCTGGAATAGAAAAAACCATGGAAATACTTCAATGACATTATTTTTGGCCAGGAATGACCTGATATATAAAAGAATACATCACTTGATGTGACAAATGCCAAAAAATGAAACCTACGAATTACGCCACACATGGAACATTACAACCACTTTCAGTACTGGAAGGACCCTGGAAAGAAATCACAACAGATTTCATAACAGACTTACCCACATCAAACAGATATGACACTATCCTGGTGGTAGTAGATAGATTTTCGAAAGAAGCAGAGTTTATTCTGACAACAAAGAAAGTTACCTCCCTCCAAACCACACAACTCTATCTGGAACACATATGGAAAAATCACAGACTCCCATCCAGTATAATCTCAGATCGAGGACCGCAATTTGCATCACAGGTGATGAAAGAGATTTGCAAACAATTAGATATCACACTGAAACTTTCAACTGCATTTCACCTGCAAGTGGACAGGCAGTCAGAACAAGTAAATAGAGACCTACAGCAATATTTACAAATATTCGTACATGAACACCCAGAGCAATGGTCAAAATGGCTACCAATAGCTCAATTTTCCTATAACTCCAAAAAACACACTTCTACCTCTTATCCCCCTTTTAGCATAACACACATAAATGGGCATAGAACCACCAAATGATGGAAAAGCACCAGCTGCTTCTCTATTCATGAATGAGATGAAAGATGTACTAAATAACACACAAGACAATCTTGAAAGAACGAGACAATGGATGAAATCACAGGCCAATAAACATCAATCAGAAACACCCAATTACGCCATCAGAGACCAAGTCTGGCTCTCCACGGAAAATCTAACACTCTCACAAGCTTCTAAGAAACTAACAGAAAAATGGCTTGGACCATATTCAATTATGAAACTGATTGGCACTAATGCAGTAAAACTATGCCTACCATGCTCCATGCAAATCCATCCTATTATTAATGTCTCACGCATAAAACCCTACAAAGAACGTCTCGAAGGGCAACCTATTATTCGCCTGGGACCAATCATAGTAACGGAAGATCACGAAAATGAATATGAAGTTGACTTCATCGTTGATTCATGCTTATGAAATGGAAAGCTGCAATACCTCATCCACTGGACAGGTTACAATAATACCAAATGAACCTGGGAACCATTATCCAATCTATCATATGCTAAGAAAGCAATATCAGACTTCCACCGTTCCCATCCAGCAGCCCCACGATGAATCAATCTCACTGAATCACAATTCTACAATCTATTCTTCCGAGTTCCAATTGAGCAACCCACATGCCTGCCTTCTTGACCACCTTTTAGTTGCCTGGAAGTTGACCTTTAGAGAGGGGATAGTGTTATGAAACCCATGTTGACACCCTATTTTTCCAGATATTTCTATCATTTTTCCTGACTTTCTACGACAACATCTAACCTCTACAATATGAAAGCCAACAAGTGCTGACTAACGCATCACGTGACTATGGTCTAGACTCATAACATGAGTTCCCTTCTTATTCCCACTTTGACTCACTTCTTTTCATTTCCACCTCTTCTATTCTAGACCCAACATTCTAGACCACATGCTAGATGCATGATGGCCTCACCTTTTTCATTACCATGCCTCGTTTCTCTTATCTTTCATTACCACTCACAGCCTTCTTAACTTCCACTCTTCTTAAGGCTGTGGTACAGCATTCTTGATCTCCATTCCTTCTTTTTGAATCATACAGACTCCACCTGACTCAGCCTTATTGCTAGGGCTAAGGTTATGGACTTATATAGCAGTATTAAGTACCAAACATGTACAAATATGTAAGTAGTATATGAAGGCCCAAGAGCTGGCCAAGAGGACCTCAGTTTGTCCTCTTCAGTTTTCCCTCTACAACCAACAGACTCCACAGAACACTGATCTCTTAGTCTCTTCATGACAATCCTAAGTGAGTGGCCTATAGCCTTAAGTGGTTGTAGGATTGCTTCAGTCCTGTATGCACTTTAATATTAAGGAACTTTCATTCCTTCTCTGCTTTAAAGAAGCCTTTGATTTGCACTCCATTAGCTCCAAATCTCAGTGAGTCATTCCCACTGAGAGAAGCTCCATTATCTCCTTCTTTCTTGTGTCCACTCTGCACCCAGAGAAGCCTATCCCTTTTTTAACCACACCTAATTTTGTTACCAAGAATGGCCTTAGGCTATGTTTAACAATTTCTCCACCCTCATAATTGCCATGGGAACCAGCTTACCACTGAAAAACCTTCCTTTTTTGTATATGCTTACTTAATAACTTACCTGTTCAAAGATATGAAACATCAGACTACTACTCAATCTCAAATGAGGTAAAATGAATAAGAGTGAAAAATATCAAAGATATGTAGGAGGCTAAAGATGCAAATTGAGAGATCTGCCCATGTTAAAACTGGTCAGAAATGGTCAGTCTAAAAAAGAAAGTAAAACCAGTTAGAAATGGTTGGTCTAAAGAAGAGAGTAAAAGTTGTTAAAACCAGTTAGAAACAATCAGTTTAAAAGAGAGAGTAAAGGCAGTTAGATATGGTCAGAAACTAAATAGATCAAGGTGAAAAGTATATGAGAATATATAAATGAATAGTCCAGTGACAATAGAAATAAAAATAGAGCAATATCACTATAGAGACACTGTGTACTCTACAATGTGATAACAGTCCAATTAGCTGAGATAAGTACACAGATGAGAATCTGTGACTATGTGAACACCATCACCATGTTCATGGCATGTGGTCTTGCTACAGGCTTTCCAGGAGTGTGGAAGGTGACAACATTGGTACACCCATAGCACTTTAAACACTGTATGGGCCTGCCACTTTTTATTCAGATAAAAAAAACCCACATATCGACACTTACATGTATGTGATAGAACATCCAACTCCTAAATATGCATAGATAACTACAAACCACTTTAGAACTACAATATATATCTCTTCCATATAAATGAACAAATATACCTTACTGAACAATAAACAAGTACCTGTCAGATGATGTCAAGGCAGTGTCATAGTCACATGACACTATGATTGTGCCATCAACAGATGTCTATATTGTAGCTACACTTTGTTCATTTCATTGTTTAGTTTTATAGTTGTTTTACCTTAACATAGAATATTCTACAATGTTCTTGATACCTTTCTAGTAGTGTATTTAAACATTGATGATAGTTTACATTACCTCAGCTTGTCCATAGGACCACACTGAGGTAAGACCCCTTTCTTCTTTGATTGCTTATATCATTTACTTATTTCTATTATGGTAGTATATTATTATAGAATATGTGGGCATACCTTTAATAGTACCAAAAAAAGGTTTCAGACCAGCAGTCAACAAGCAGTCAAGTAAGGTTCTTGCTGATGTCAGTCAGCACTTCCAAGTTACAAAAATTTGCCATATATTTAGACTCTGCTTTAGTCTCCAATTAAATATTAATAGCATAGCATGCTCAAATTTCTGTCAGAGAGTTCTGAAGCAAGTCTCACAATTGAACTTAGCTCTATTGGAGTCTAAAGATACAATGAATTTCCTTATATGGTTGAACTTTGCTTAGGGAAAGTTGCAGTTTTGAGAGGCCCCAATTATTATGGGTTACCTTCTAGGCTAACTGTAAAACCTAGCCAGATGCTCCATACTGGCAGGATAGAAGAAGGACTGATGAAAGAATGCATAGCTAGCTATAGAGACTTATCAAGGAGCAGAAGAGGTATGTTAGAAACAGAGGCCTATCAGAGTGATGAATGCCTTTATCAGGAAATTCAGCCATTACTTAACCATGCTTATTTTTACTTAGGCATACTTATGAAATTTTGCCAAGCATATTCAGTAAATAAGCATTGTCAAGTCATTCTAAGTTTTCCAAGTAAATTGCTCAAACATGCATAAGTTGATAAAGTGATTTAAGTACGAATTACAAGAATTAAGTATGTAAGTAGTGACCAATATATCTCAAACAGTTGCATTGTGATCATATTTTGTGTCCACCTGTGCTACCAACATTGCAGTAATAACTTTGTTGATGATAATAAATGCTAGACAGGCTGTCAGAATGAAATATAGGAAGGTAGAAGTGATGCATATTGAGGCAACAATTTCATTGATGTGGCAGACACTAGATAGACTGTCAGAATGACATGAAGGGAGGTAATAGTGATGCACCACATTGTAATCACATTTGGTACTAAACCATGCTGGACCATTATTGAGGCAACAATTTCATCAATGGGGGTGGACACTAGACAGACCATCAGAATGAGATGAAGGAAGGTGTTATGATTTCTTGGACTATTGTTTCCTTTTTCCTTGATGACTAATCCCCTTCCATCTTGGTTATATCTTCTTATATCACTTGCTTAGTTATCCTTTCCATCTCCTTCCATCTGTTTCCATCTGTATTACTTAACTTATTTATATGCATTTATCCTTTTGGGTATATAAACCCTTCTCTTATGCATTCCCTTCTTCTTCCTTAACCTTGATCTACTTGAGCCTTGCTCTAGTAACACTTGTACCTCTTACCTTGAATAAAGGTCCTTGATTCTCTAAAAGTCTATCATGTACTTGTGAATGTGTCTTGACCTTAGCAAGCCACTGTATTGTTGTGACAAGGTCTCACTCTTGACCTCTATGGGTACATATTTACCCAGAACCTCTGACCTTGACTAGAGCTCCTTCAAGTTCAACATTCAATCTAATGAGCATAACAAAAGATCAAGGTTCTCCTTGTATGGGTATACCATTGTAGTATCTGCCCACCATATCTTCCTCTAACACCTAGTGGAGGGAAATTTGTGACTCTGAACTATCAGACCCTAAACAAGAAGATTACTTATCCCCCTCTGAACACTCAACCAACATCAAGATACAAACTGAACCCAATGACACCCTAGACCTCACTGTGAATCTCTCATCTTTGCTCCACATCCCTTGAGCTTCCACCCCTCCATCCCCTACCCTCACTCAACAATCTTTTTCCTTTGAAAACCCTCCCCCTTTGCCATCCAGACCACCTCTCCTCCACACCTTCCCTACTTTACCAACAGTCATGACTACTCCTGTCAAACCCACCAAACTCCACCTTGGTGCTTCCAAACCCTTTAACAGAGACCCAAAAAAGGCTGATACCTGGATGGTCACCATCAGATTGTACCTACTGGTTAATAAAGCTGTCTATGATGACAACAATAAGAAGATTGTGTTCACACACTCTCATATGACCAAGGAACCCACAGCCACCTGGGCTAACATCTTGAGATGACAGGCCTTTAGTTTGGCCAACCCCAACTTCAGATCTTTCTCTGACTTCCTTATGAAATTTGATACTGATTTCAAATCCCACAATGTCAAGAACAACACTATTGCCTGGCTGGCCACCTGTTATGATACACTAAGGCCCCACATCTTTTTCTTTGATTCTCTCGATGCTCTGAGACCTCCCTCACCTTAGACACCTCGTCTACCATCGATCTCGCATCACAAGGAACACTGGTGAACGCTGGCACTCTCTCAAATCCTCAATGGATCAATCACGATGTCCTCCCAGACACTCCCTTCGTATCCCCGGACCTTCTCCTCCACGGGACCCTCTGTGAACTGGCTTATCCCCAGTCTTTGTCTCTCACCTCTCCCTGATACCCTTCGCCCTAGATGCCTTGTTTCTTGGACCACTCTAGACTTATGACATGTGGTATTCATTTCCGCTTCTTCTTTAAACCTTGTAACACCTGACTTCGCTTTTTTGATCCCCATGTATTCTTAGAACACTTCTTTGCCTCATGGCACTTCTTCTTTGATTCTCTAGAACATTCTTTGCTTAGTCATCGAACACTTGGGACACTATTTAGGCGTTCCCTCTCTGCTGTTGTATTCTTTAGCTTTGATCTACCTAGCCCCACTCTGCCATAACCTGGCCTCTCCCTGTACTTGCCTTCGGGCATCTCTTATACCATCGTATCTTGTAACAACAATGCTACTTGATATCCTTCTCTCCAAGTCCTTGTCTCGCACGCATCCTCTTGGGAAGGCATCTCCTGTCAACTATTCGAACACTCTCCAAGTCCTTGCTCAAGTCGAGTTACGCTGGAAAGGCATTCCACTCTCAGACAGACCTCTGTTTCTGCATGTCTCTTCTGCTCTCTGACAAGTCTTCACAGCTAGCCATCCGTTCTCTGATCAATCTCCTTCTGTCTAACTAGTGTGAAGCAATCCTGCTAGGTTTTACAGTTAGCCTAGAAGGTAACCCGTAACACCACCACCACCATATCCAATAGAAACCAACTTAATGAATACATTGTGGAATTCCAGAATAAGATAGCCCTATCTGGGATAATCAAAGACCCCATCCTTATTAACTTCCTCATCACCAGGATGCTGAGGAAACTTATGGAAAGGATTTATGAGATGGACACCATCCCTACTACAATTAAAGCATGGTATGAGAAAGTTATTTACTTCCAAACTGTATACAATTGAACCAAAGAAATCAGGAACTGATCCCACCAAACGAAGATCCACATCCTCCACTCTATTACCTCATCCTCTTCTATCCCCACCAAGGATCCAAATGCAATGGATGTACTGTAGATGCAGTATGAGTAGGAAAACTCATACTGGAAGAAAGAAAATGCTGCATCACAGAAGGATGATGCTTCCACTGCTGAAACAAAGGTTACCTCTTGTCGGCCTGCCCAAACTTCACCATGGAAACCAAGAAATTGATGCCCAAGGACAAAAAGGTCTGAAAAGTCAAACAACTCCTGACTTTAAAAGAAGTAGATGATGACAACAATGAAGAAGAAAAGACCACTATAGGAAGGGTGGCATTTTCCAAGGATTTTTAAACTGGAGGATCACCCTGACACATGGTTCCTTCATTTGTAAAACTCATGTACTAGTAGCCAACCCTGATCAGAAAAATGTATAACTTCCCCTCTCTATTGTAACAGCCACTGAAAAAGACATCAAAATGAATGCACTCATCAACTCAGGTGCTGACATCTGTTGCATTGACTGGCACTTTGCCAAGAAACACCGATTACCCCTCAAACAACTTCTGAAACTCATACCCATCACCAATGTAGATAACACCACCAATCAAGTGGGAATGATCAAGTTCACTTCCATGCTTTTCCTTTGAATTAACCACCTCCATCAGAAAGTAAATTTTTTTGTTATGCACTGCAGATCTTCAAACATGATTCTTGGAATGCCTTGGCTCAAGAAAACCCAACTGACTATTGACTGGGTTAACCAGACAATCACCATAGAAACAACCAATGATGAAACAAAGGATTATAACCAAGAATGTATCCTTAGAGAACTACAACTCTCTGCTAGGAAAGCCACTCCCCCCATTCCAAAAACCATCTGACATGTAGGCACTGACCCTGTTCACCACCAACAATTGTTCCAATATGACAAATATCACATGGGACATGATCTACCCTTTGCCAACATATCTGCATACCATCTAAACAGAGTTGTCAAACATGGTACCAGATTCCAACTCATCACCCCCACCATCATCAATGCATTCACCACTTTCACTAAACTAGCCATCAAAGCTGAGAAAAAGAAACCATTGCCTACAATTCGCCATGTTTTCTTCTGTCTTTTCCAAGGAATCAGCTGATCATATTCCACCTTCCAGACCCTATGACCATGTCATCCAACTGGATGAGGCTTTCTCCCTAAAAGTCAGCAAAATATATCCACTGACTGCTGAAGAATGAAAAGTGACAGAAGAATTTCTAGACAAAAACCTAGCCTCTGGAAAGATACAACCTTCCCAATCTCCACAGGCTTTCCCCTTCTTCTTTGTCAAGAAGAAAGATGGAAAACTTCGACCCTGTCAGGACTACTGATACTTAAACAACCACACCACATGAGATGCTTACCCCCTACCCCTTAGCACTTTCATCAAAAACTTCATCACCGGCTGTGCACTCTGTCAACAATCTAAAGTCAACACCCACCCCACCCCACCTCCACTCACCCCCATTTCCTCCTCTACCTCTCTCCCCTTTTGCCAGCTCTCTATGGACCTCATCACAGACCTACCTCCTTCTTCTGGCTTTGATTCTCTTCTGGTTGTGGTCGACCATGGCCTTATGAAGGGGTAATTCTCATTCCTTGTAACAAAACCATTAACACAGCAGGAGTAGCCCTTCTCTTCTTTAATCATGTTTTTAAATGATTTGGACTTCACAAGTTCATCATCTCAGACAGAGGCCCACGATTTGCCTCTGCATTTGCTCTAGAACTTGCATGACTACTCCACTACAATGTTTGCCTCTCCACTGCCTATCACCCACAGACAGATGGCCAGACTGAATGTGTTAATCAAGAAATAGAAACTTATCTTCACATCTTCTGTGGCAACCAACCTAACACCTGGTCCTCATTCATCTCTTCCACTGAATTCCATCATAATTCCTCCCCTCACTCATCCACCAAAGCCTCCCCTTTCTTGCTCATGCTGGGATATGAACCCTGTGCCTACCCCCCTTTAGGAAAGACCTTCCTTCCTGCCCTCACTAATCAACTTTCCCATCTAGAAGAGTCTAGAAAGGAAGCCCTCACAGCTCATGACTCAGCAAGACACCTTATGATCTGACACACCACTCAAAGATTCTCCCCCTGGAAGGTTGGAGATAAGATCTGGCTAGAAGCCACTAATCTTTGCATCCTCTACCCCTCTAGGAAACTTGCTCCCAAATGCCTTGGACTCTTTGAAATCACACAGGTTCTATCCCCACTCACCTACTGCCTTCAGCTCCCTCCTTCCTGGAAAATACATGATGTCTTCCACGCCACACTCTTATCTTCACACCACCTCACTGAAGCTCATGGTCCTTCCTTTCCCACTCCACCCCCTGACATCATTGATGGTGAAGAAGAATATGAAGTAGATGGTATCCTTGCCCACTGTCATACAGTGACTTCCAAAACTGTTCCAATGCCTAACCCCAATCCAGTGCACAAAGCACACTGCAACCACTCATGGGAATTTCGCTTAGCATTGGTGAGACAAACAATAGTACACATACTGAGCTACAAATCAGTATCTTAGTCATGTGATTTGGGTCATGGAAAGCAAAGATATGGACAATTTAAAATGGTAACTCCATTGGAACTGTTATGGGTTACCTTCAAGGCTAACCGTAAAACCTAACAGGAATGCTCCACACTAGCAGGACTGGGAGAGACTGATCAAAGAACGCATGGCCAGCTGTGAAGACTTATCGGAGAGCGGTAGAGGCATGCAAATGCAGAGGCCTATCAGAGGAGAGAATGCCTTTCCAGCATAACTCGACTCGAGCAAGGACTTGGAGAGTGTATGAATAGTTGATGGGAGACACCTTCCCGAGAGGATGCATGCTAGACAAGGACTTGGAGAGATAGATATCAAGTACATTGTTGATACAAGATACAAAGGTACAAGAGATGCCAACAGGCAAATATAGGGAAAGTGTCAAGGTAACAAAGTGGGGCTAGGTTATAGCTGGAGGGGGGTTAGGTAGATCAAAGCTAAGTATACAATGGCGGAGAGGGAACGCCTAAATAGTGTCCTAGTGTTTGATGACAAAGCAATGAGAATGTTCTAGAGAATCAAGGAAGAAGAGTCATGAGGCGAAGAAGTGTTCTAAGAATACACAGGGATCAAAAAAGTGAAGTCAGGTATTACAAAGTTCAATGGATCATGTTACAAGGTTCAAAGAAGAAGCAGAAATGAATACCACATGTCATAGGTCTAGAAGGGTCCAAGAAGTGAGGTGTCTAGGGTGAAGGGTATCGGGGAGAGGCGAAGGACAGAGACTGGGGATAAGCCAGTTCAAAGGAGAGTCCCATGGAGAAGAGAATCCAGGGATACGAAGGAGGTGTCTGGGAGGACATCGTGGTTGATTCGTTGAGGATCCAAGAGAGTGCTGGTGTTCACTAGCGTTCCTTGTGATGCGAGATCGACAGTAGACGAGGTGTCTAAGGCAAAGGAGGTCTCAGAGCATCAATAGAGTCAAAGAAAAAGATACAGGGCCTTAGCGTATCATAACAGGAACAGTTTTGTCACTTTTAATATAAACAATGTGATTATAAGAAAACAAGTAGATATTTGTTGTTATTTTGTACTAAAAACAAAGATATACAAATAAACATACTGTCTGAGTTTAAAAATATTCCTGCACTTCTTAACTTTCAACCACCACCATCATGTGATCTCTCTCTGTTACTCAAAAGAACACTATTCTTTCTCAACTTGATGCTGGCCATTCCATCTGCTCTATTGCTTCAAGTGCAGGTCTTGGCATTGCTACCATCTCTAGGCTTCATTTCAAGAAGTGTTCTAACCTTTAGAAGTCCACTGGAGGACATCCATCAAAGCTTTCCCCTGCCAATATTCACCATGCTGTTTGTCTCATCTCTAGTAATAAGGCAGAGAATGCTGTTTAGATCACTAAAGCTTTGTCTACCATCACCAATCAACCTCTCCATCCTAATACTGTTCACCATCACTTGAAAAAGATTGGTATGAAAGCTGTAGCCAAGTCTAAATGCCCTCTACTCTCTGTTAAACATTGCAAGGCTAGGTTAGACTTTGCTTATGCTCATAAGGACTGGACTCTGGAGGATTGGAAGCAGGTAATATGGTCTGATGAGACTAAGATTAATTGCCTTGGGTCAGATGGTTGCAAATGGGTATGGAAAAAGTCAGGGGAAAGGCTTAGTGACAGGTTGGTTTCTGGGACTCTGAAGTTTGGGGGAGGATCTTTGATGCTATGGGGTTGTATGGGTTGGAATGGAGTTGGTTATGCAACCAAAATTGATGGTAGGATGGATGGTGATCTTTACCTTCAAATTTTAAAGGATGAACTCTAGAATTCCCTGGAGTTCTATGATCTAAATCCTCCTGATGTCATTTTTCAGCAAGACAATGACCCTAAGCATACTTGCAAGAAGGTCAAGAAGTGGCTGGAAGAACAGGAATTTAGAACCATGATATGGCCTGCACAATCTCCTGACCTCAATCCCATAGAACATATCTGGCTTCACCTAAAGAGGAGACTAGCAGACTATGAAGAGCCTCCTGAGGGAATAGAGGAATTGTGGAGAAGAACTCAGGAGGAATGGAATAAAATATTAGCTGATGTGTGTCAGATATTGATTGGGAGCATGCCTAGGAGGATTGAGGCTGTGCTGAAGGCCAAAGGAGGGTATACCAAGTACTAATATATACCAATAGTTGAAGTGACAAAACTGTTCCAATGTAGTTACCATTTTAAATTGTTCATATCTTTGCTTCCCATGACCCAAATCACATGACTAAGATACTGATTTGTAGCTCAGAGTGTGTACTATTGTTTGTCTCACCAATGCTAAGCGAAATTCCCACGGGTGGCTGCAGTGCACTTTGTGCACTGGATTGGGGTTAGGCATTGGAACAGTTTTGGGAGTCACTGTATGCATGACAACTCCAGTACCTCCAGTGACAACTCCTTCGAACTCCGGTGTGATCTCACCCAGTTCACATCTCTTGACCCCTGGACTTTTATATTTAGATTACCTTGTTTTTTAAAACAAGGTCATTCCTGTTCAAATTAGCGGCTGTGCCGTCTCTGATTTCACCCTTCTAGGGAGTTGTTTCCCATACGCTGGTTATTTTCCTTACGTTTCATACGCACTTCTAGGTAATTGTTTCCTGTATGCTGGTTTTCTTGCATACATTTGTCGCTACTCGAATCATCAAAATACTTCGATTGGAATACTATGATGCTTTTGTTTGCTTTTCTTTCTCTTTACAGTTATGTACTGACTTTTATCGCTTGTTTTTACCCTCTGTACATTCCACCAAATAAATACAGCGCGTTGCGGAACAATAGAACGCTGTAATTAGTTTTTTTTCGCTTTCAAATATTTATTATGTACCTTGAACGTCTGCCCATCATTTTGCTGTTTGTTTGTCCAATTCTTCGAGTCGTTTATCCTCTACATGGAGATGCTCATTTGGATGGGTGGTAAACAGTTTGTCATCGAATCCTCGTAATAGCCGTATACTGTCTCTTCCCCGACTGCGTGATAACGCGACGTACACGTTGAATGGGGTGAGTTCTCCTGAAGGGGGCCTTGCTATATCAACTATCACTTTTTCTATTGTTTGCCCTTGTGAGCAATAATCTGTGAAGGCGTAAGCAGCCGTAATTGGAAGTTGACGCCGTGTTATTGTTTTCCCCTTCCCTTGATGTTCAATTTGAAAGGTTCGCTCCATCGGGACTATTGGTAACACTCCTTCTTCCAATCCCTCCAACCTTTTCGCCTTTGTATGTGTCATTTTCACCAGCACAAATACTGGAGGATATTCCAAGTTCTCAGTTCTACTTGCTGAAGTTTTCATTCTATCTGTTTCCCGAGGATCCAGTGCGATGCCGACAATCTCGCCTCGTGAACCATTGGCAATGTCCAGGTCTGTTTTGACATTGAACATTACCATAACCTGCATCCCGATCGCTACTTCCACCACAGTTGGCAGCCCTCCTCGCTCATCCTGTTTACCTCTTCCTTTTGATATTTTGCTTGCAACCGAAAATTTTTCGCTCAATGTGAGAGCTTGTCCTGCAATGTGATCATTTGCCCTGCAAACAAACAATGTCTTTTGGTTTTGTTGGGCATCTGTGCGTGCCTTTTGTTCATTCCAATGTCGTCGGACTGAATGTCTTGGTGTTACAAGAACATGGTTCTTCCATGGTTCAGTGGAAAAATCTGTCTTGGGACATGTAGGATCTGTTATAACGAGCGAACGGAGCATTTTCAGGTGGTGAGCTCGGCAGCTTCCATGGCGAACGTGTTGTAACAAATCTGTCCAGTCTGGGTCGGTAATACGTACTTGCTGCTTCAGGCGGACGACGATCTTGAATTGTTCATATATACTCCATCCCAACATTTCTTCAGCATTGTCACTTATTGTGTTGCATGGATAATATAAAGGTGCACTCTTCTTTGTGGCTACAGGAGGAAACTGATGGAAATCGCCAACCAAGATTACATTGACGCCTCCAAATGGCTTGTCTGGATCTCCTTCACCATTTAACATCTTGACTTTGCATATTGCCTTAGATAGTTGTGCAAAGAATTTGCGACCAACCATGGATTTCTCATCAATTATGAAGTAATCTCTTCCTTTCCAAAATTTGGCAAGTCTCTTGAGCGCACGTCCACTGGGTTCTCGTCCATTAACTCCCATTCCAGCAAGCACATGAAGCGTCTTTCCATCAATGATTGAGGCCGCGATACCTGTATATGCACCCTTTACAAGTCTCCTCTTTATTCCACAAGACACGAAATTCTCTATGATGGTTTGAATTGTTTTTGATTTTCCAACACCTCCTTCTCCTGGAATAACCATCAACAACTGTGGTGGGTTCTTTCCTGATATAGTTTCTTGCACATACCAATTGACAATGTCATAGGCTTGGCGTTGCTCCAGTAAAAGCTGATCTGGATTGACTGGTGTGAGTTGTTCCATATTTGAAAATGCAACGCCTTGTATGTTATTGATTCCGCCTTCATCGTCATGTTTCATCTCATTTAATGACCGTACACCTCCTGTGCTGTCTTCTATTTCTTCTCCATCATGTTCATTATTTTCTGCATCATCTACCATCTTTTCCATCTCCACTTCCCATTGTCGTAGATGGGCTTCATCGTTTCCATTTGCAAACCACACTCCTTGTAAGTTGTTGTTTCTATCTGATCCCACCTCCATTAATGTATTTTTGTTAGGAAATATGTTTTTGGATTAAGCGATCAAAAGTGCATCTGTTGCATGCTGCTCCTCCCATGGATTTTTTTGATCCTGTTCAAAAATCCACAGTTGTTCTTCTGTTAAAGGTAATCCTTCTTGCTCCTCATCAATATAGATGTCGTCCCAATTTTCATCTGCTCTAGGTCCCTCCACTCCCTGTGTATCTTTGTCTTCCTTCGCAAATCCCAAATCAATATCGCCCTCCCGTTCGTTTCTTTTCACTGCCATCCGGCATTCATAGTAATAATCGATACCTGCTAGGATGTTTTTCTGTTTGTGCGAAGCTTGTGCAAGGAATACTCCAAACTTTTCTTCCCATTGATCACCATCTGGATTGATCTCTTCAATTTTTCGCCATGGAACCAGTAATGCCAACATTGATGCATAGTATATCTCCCATCTTTCTGGATCTTTTGGTGATGGAAAAAAGGGTCCGATTATGTTAGGTAATGTGTTATGTCCCTTGGGTCGAATAACACGGCAGTATGAATCACTTCGAGGATGTTCTGGTATATAACGACTACGTTTGTGGGGATGTGGTCCTCGTCGTGGCTGCAATAAGGATTCTGGATCCTCATTTTCTGTTTCTTTTTGATGGTTTGTTTTGTGTTCCTCATACGTATCAATCACAAACTGAATGAATGATGTGTTTTCAAGTTCTGGCCCCCAAAAACGATAGTCGTCAATTTGAGTTGGTCACTCATGGACATGCCCTCCTTTTCTGATCTCTAATGTGACTGTATCCTATAAATTTTTCAATGACTAAAATAGCTGGTAACATCACATATCTCTTACAGATGTCATGACTTCATCTGCATTATCGTTATCGCTATCACCATTGTCAACCTCACTTCCTTCTGTGCTGGATTCATCCATCTCTACTTCATTTTCTTCATCATTCCTACTACCAACTTAGTAAGTTTGTCCCGAATATTTCACATCAATCTTGCT
Source organism: Heimioporus punctisporus (assembly GCA_038094715.1). Lineage (NCBI taxonomy): Eukaryota > Fungi > Basidiomycota > Agaricomycetes > Boletales > Boletaceae > Heimioporus > Heimioporus punctisporus. Next base: position 59,053 of record JBBPUN010000001.1, on the reverse strand, counting down.
TACCTTGTTAAATACAGTGTTCTTTTTGTTTGTGGGAATGTCCCTTCTATCAATACCTGGAGTGACATCCAGTAAAGAGGAACATAGTGATGAGATTGTACTGAATCGCCATATCCCATGAGGTAAGACATGACTTGGGGTCCTGATAACTCCATCTCCCTGTTAATTGCTTGTTGACAGCGAAAAATTAATAGCCGATTTCAATCAAGAAGATTGGTGATATGTTCTGAATGGGTTTCATGATACAATAAACCTTTCGCCATCAACACTGAAACATTGTTGTTTTTCGACTGCTTCTTCATTGCGTATGATGTGATATACCACATCACGTCCTTTGTATCCTCCCCATTGGTAAGTAACTTGATGTCATTATTGCATAGAAGTGTCGTTGTTGTTGATGGACAAAAATTATTCATATATCCGTAGGTTCGTTTTGGTGTCCAATTCCCGGCTTCATCTACTATCTCCTGTATAGAGATTGGCCAAGGAGCACGTCTTTTACATGACAAACAGCCATGCTTGTTATACCGAAGACATGTTGCGATCGAACATGTGTAGATCTGACTTGCTTGAACAACACGCCATTCTAGATCTGCTATGTTCTCATCCCAATCAGGTGCATCTGGATTTGGAGGTCGCATATATCCCACTTGACTTTCCCGAGGAATTGATCGTATTGTATCTTCATCTAACCCTTCAACATGTGCTCGAATATTGTTCTGAATATATGCATGAATTTTGTTTAGAAAATCTGGGGTTTTCAAAAGTTCCCGAAGCTCATAGATGTTTGGCATATCTCGCAGCCATATGAAACAGTGAAGATGGAGTGTGCCACGTCCTTGCACTTCCACAACACCAAAATAGGCACTAAGTTTGCCAAGTGTGCCCATACGACTCTCCACATTGTTTCGTCGGACATCAATGCCAAATAAAGTTGAAAAGACGACCTGAATGATAAAAAAAAATATTTTGAAGCTGCATAAGGATCTCTTGCAATGTTTGATGCACGACGATCCGAGTTGGGTCCTGCTGTTGTCAAAAATTGATTCATATCGATTTCTTCGCCTGCAAAGACCTGTGCAACAGGGTCCTGAATATCGTTTGGATTAATGGTTATCCATAGAGATGGTCCACGCAAAAATAGCGTTGTTCCCCATATGCTTCCCCGATACAGTGCCCGGCTATTGTCTGATCCCGTGACTTGACTTGAAGCTGCGTACACGTGCTTCCGGAGTAAACGGATGCGTGGATCTGATAGTATCTTCCCTTCACTCTCCTCCTTTGCAGCCATCTGCATATCACTGGAAGTTATGGATGCAAGTACCAGTTTATTCTTCTCAAAATCCTGACGTTGTATTTGTATACGGGCAGATGTTAATGTCTTCCGTTTTTGTTGGATATCAAAAACAACGAAAGGAAATGTATGGTGTGTTCGAAACCGACGGTCATGGTATTGCATTGCCCATTGAGTATGATCATTGAACGACACAGATTGTGTTCGAGTCTTCTCAAAAGAACCCTCTCCATATGGAAAAAGTGTTGGAAATGCTGCTGTCAAAGGGTTTATCTCCCGATCACGACCTTCGATATCCTGACCAAAATCTGAGACAGCATTTTGACTGTGATGAACTGCATATCTGTCCTCCTTTCCGTCACATAGAAGATTCATCAAGCCATATTTCATCAGCTCGTTAATTTGAACTTTACTCATGTCCACGTCTGTTACACCCAAATATTGGAGTGGGATAACACCTGCTTCTATCATATTCTGTGAGTTTTGTCATTATCAAGAAATTTTCAAGTTCAGTCACCTGTATCAGAGTCCTCTAATCCCAGCTGTCTCGAACGACTATCATCAACATCCATCGCATCTCCATCATTTGCCATTCTTGGACCGTCCACTTGAAAAAACTTCATTATTTACCGACCACTCTGATTCAAATATACACCTTACTGTTGCTACTGATTTCATTACTTGATGCATAACCTTCATTTTCGTGTATTGCAACATTTTCGTTTTCTTCATGACGAATAACAGCCAACAGTTCATCGGGAACCCCATCTTCAGGAAGATCTGCTAGTCGCTCCTCAGAGATTTGTACATCACTGTACACCGGATTATGCTGTTTCAACCACCGGAGAGCATCATGAACGACATGGCACCATACTCAAAAAGTTGATCGCAACCAATTCTTCGGCAGTTTTTGTGTCCCAATGTATGTAACGACAAGAACAGATGCTAACAATGATGCTGACTGTGGCATAAACTGGCCTTCAAGCATCTTTGCAATTTCATTTGTGTTCATGTTATACAGTGTCACATTTCCATGAAGAGCTCTTTGAAGGTGACTATGTTGCACATTCTGATGTTCTTTTGGAAAAAGTTTCACAACATAACACTTGGGATAAAGTCAGGCAATGAGAAGTTCTTCAGGTAGCGTTAACATCATCAATTCTTGAGGAACTTCACCAATCCAGATTTCATTTGCAAGCGCATACTTCGGTAAATGGTCCGAAGATAAAGCACGAAAGCACTCCAAACATGCCCAATCTTGTGCATCCTCTCCTTGGTCCTTCAAGTTTTTGTCATGTAGCAATATTCCTTGCCATAAGCAGTGAGCCTCATGGGGTTTTTTGGGTGTAAGATGCTTTTTGATATGCGGAATACCCATTACTTTTAGATATTTGCCTAGAAAATTTAACAATACATTTTTTTAGTGACACCTCATACCTTGATCCATGACTCACAATCATTCTGCATCAACTCGCGTGCACAAACAAAACATATCTGCATTGCAAGTCCTTCATTTGACATGGCTTGCCTGAACAACCGGTAACAATTTTTTGTCTCCTCCAATGAAGGTATTTGCAAGTATTCTGACCAATCGCCTTTGAAAGCTGACGACGACTCTGTTGATTCTTCTTCCCTCTCAAATTCATCATTTTCATTGCGCATCTTTTGTCTTCATCTTGCACTGTATGTCCACCATCTCTCCATTGTCTTTTCTCTAAGCTGCTTCTCTTTATTTTCTTTTGCTTGAAAGATAAGCTGAAGTATATCATCTGATTGTAATTTCAGATGGCTGACAATACTCGCCCAGGTTAAACTGGTTATCTTCCAACGGAAACTCCCTTCTGGTAATATTTCTTTTATCTCTTCTTTTGTGAGTTTACCAACAAGATCTTTGTGACTAGAGTGCTCAGACATGTTATCTGTTGTTGTTGAATTGTCAATTCTATTTTTCTGATGTTTTATTTCTTTTCTGATGCTGACTATTCAATTTGCTGTCCCTTAGACCATTAATTTTTCCTATGTACTCATATCCTCTTTAAGATTTCTGTGACAATGTACTGATTTTACAACATATATGCTGACTCCTACTTCCGTAAATCTGATTTCACATATTTCATTTCTTCTTTCTTGTCATAGATATATAAAATAGATGCTGTGTTTTTTTCTGATGTCTTTTAAAAATTTCGTAAATAATCTAACTGTCAGACAATGTTAAGGCAGCATCATAGTCACATAACACCATGATCACACCATCAATTGACATCTATGTCATAACTACACTTTGTTCATTTCATTTAGTTTCATGGTTGCTTTACTTTGACATAGAACATTTTGCAATGTTCTTGATACCTTTCCACTAATCTATTTAAACATCAATGATAATTTATGCTACCTTAACTTGTCCATAGGACCATGCTGAGGTGAGATCCCTTCTTCTTTGATTGCTTACATTATTTACTTATCCATATTATGATAGTATACTATTACAGGTATATTACATAAACTCATCCTGATCCATAGGACCGTGCTAAGTATACTATTTACAGAATATATGGGCGTATCTCTGTTACTAACTTAGAATAAACTATGTTATAAATCATTGATATCTAACATTGCACGAAACCTTCTTTGTTTCCTCATTCATTTGAATTTGTGATACACAGCAACAACACATCCTGTGCACATCTCGAACCCAGATGCCACAGGCAACATTTTGATAAACTGTATATAGTATGTCCACTTCTCTTAAACCATCAACACAGGTTTTTGAGACCATTCCCATGCTGATTTGAGATTTAATTTTGAAACCTTTCTTTCAATTGTTTTTCACATGCTTAACACAACTCTCTGAGTCTGATTTGAGTTGGAATTACTCCCTATAAGTGCATGCAACATACTTGAACACTATGACCTCAATGCAGCATTCGTTCTTGTGATATAACTTCTCAAATATAAACAGCCTATAGTGCTCATATTCTCTGAACATGAAAAACGATAAGGAAACAAAGTCATAAACTTATCGCTGATGTCTGATCTTGAACCATTAATGTAAATTTCAAACTCAATCGCTTATGTACTCAAAACTGATTTTCGATTACTGAAAACCGTCCTTAATGTTTTCAGTTCTGAACAACCCAATGCATACTTAACCTCTTTTAGACTATACTTTGAACTTCCCTTATCTTGTTGTTCTCTACATGGTATGTGTTGTCGCATGATTGTTTTTTTTTCAATATGTTATAATTCCCCTTTGTCCCTGGAAATGATTGTGCTCAAAGTCTGATCACCTTTCTCAACCATGAGCCATTCATCTCGCACTACCGAAACTGAAAACCCTATCTCACAAGCAACTACAAGAGAATCAACGCCCCCTTGTTACTCACCACAAAACCTCATGTCGACCGAAGAGGTTCTCCAGAAACTCAACAAAAAGAAGCTTGGTGTCTATATTTGCTCCCCTGGCTTACCAAGTACAGCTCGCTTTCATCTCGGTGGCTCCAAAGAAGACTATCTTATCCCAAAACATTCCCGCGACGAGCTCATTCTGCAAGGCGTTTTCCAGATTAGTCTTGCGGACTGTTTTCTAGCATCTGATGGCGCTTTTCTACCTTCTAATACCTTTGACTCTAAATTTGAGGACGTTAAACTATCCTGCAGACTTGCTCCTCCTCAACACAATCATTTTAAATTCATGGATGACAACTTTGACAACGCACTTGAAAACATCAAAGGTTTCGAAGCGCTCTTCATGAAGAAAGATAACGACACCATGTCTTCCTCTATGCAAAACAGCGGTGGCTATTCTACGATCAAAATGATCCATCCTCTTTTTCTCGTACGGACACATTTCTTTGTCTGTCACACATTCTTGGCCTCACTAAACTTTTTTACTTGAAGAAAAAGTCACACAACTTTTCTGGACAACACAACAATGCCCAGGACAATAACTTATCTGGTAGAATCTTTTACTGACCCAACGATTTACTTTATACTCACTATCTAACATAGATGATCTTGGAGATGAGTTTAGGCTTGAAAACTGGCCGGTTCACTCCCGCTGTGAAACTGCACTCCGTGAACTCATTGCCAAAGATACGCACAAAATCAACCCACTCCCTGCTTACGATATTGATCATAACCTACTTCCTCCATCAAAATACATGGAAAAACTTCCAGGATTGGTTGCCCTCGTTTCGATAGCATTTGCTCACCATCATGTTAAAACCAGCAAACGCCACTTTTTCAACACTGTCTGTCGTCAGCTTGTCATCTTGCGTGAAGCAGGCGAACTTCCCTCCAGCCCATTCAAGAAGAGACGCTTCTCTCGCAAACCGTTATTAGACAGCAACGATGAAGATGGTGAAAATCTTTACTCCGATATTCAAGCTTCCTCTTCTTCTCGACTCGGTAACAACTAACTATATCCTTGCTTTCGAATACTAATATTTTTACCTTAAAGTTTGATCATTCCCTTCAATCCCGGGCTCTTCGCCCATATCAGTTCCTCAGAATTGCATACCTCCATGTCCTTTTCCTATATTCTCGACTTGTACCATTTGATAGCTCACTCCTCCATAACAAATTCTGTTATATATGATTCACAAATCTAACAGTCTGTTCCATTTCCCCTTGCGTATATCCCTACTTTGTGAAAAACAAGGTCCCTGCCGGCAAAGCGCGGTGCTAACCAAGTTCTAATTAGTCATTCTTATAATCTCCATCTTTATCATCTGACCCTTTTAGTTTAGTTCCGCTTCTTAGTAATCTCCAATGCTGTGTGCACCGCTCCAGTATGTCTCAACTCTGGTGCACAGCTCTGGTCTCTTCCTTCCCAACTCTATTCTATTACTCAGTCCTTTGTAATATCTTTGTCATCTGCTCCTCCAATTGGTCATCCAATCTCCTCCATATATACACCTCCATAGCTGCCCCTTTGTACCTTAGTTTGAATATCAACTAGAACAGCAATCCACTTCTATTCTCTCCACTCCCTGCTTGATCTCCAAACCCACCTCAAATACAAGGTCAACAGGGACAAGCAACAGTGCAGTGCTCCACTCTGAGTTGCTGAAGCCAAATGATCTTAACCCCTCCATGGTCCAGCATCTCTGCATCTCTGCACCTCTGCTCGACCTAACTCCAGAGTAGAAGATCTGGTCAGCATAAGTTTTAACACCCACAAAGGCTCCCCTGGCCATTATCAGTACCTGATCACATGGAAAGGATACTCTATATCAGAAAACACCTAGGAACCCAAAAGCAATCTCCATCACGCCTCCTCCATTCTCAAGACATATAAAAAGACACTCCCTTAGATAATTCATGACTTTAGCCCTTGTTACAGGTTACCTTGTAGGCTAACCATAAAACCCAACTGAAAGGCTTCACACTAGCAAGATGGAGAAAACTGATCAAAGAGTGTATGGCCAGCTGTGAAGACTTATTGAGAAGCAAAAGAGACATGCAGAAGCAGAGGTCTATCAGAGATATAGAATGCCTTTCTAGCATAACTCTCTTGAGACAAGGACTTGAAGAATTGACTAATCGACAGGAGGTGCCTTTCCCAAGAGATGGGCGTGAGACAAGGTCTTGGAGAGAGAATATGTCAAGTACAAAGTGGGAGTTGCAATGATACAAGATCATAGGAGATACAAGAGATGCCTGGAAGGGCAAGTACAGGGAGAGTATCAGGTATGACAGAGTGGTGTTAGGTAGATCAAAGCTAAGGAATACATCGGTGGAAAGGAAACGCCTAAATAGTGTTCAAGAGTTTGATGACTAAGTGATGACAAAGTGAAAGAATGTTCTAGAGGATCAAAGAAGAAATGCCATGAGGTGAAAGAAGGTTCTAAAGATACATGGGGATCAAAGAAGCAATGTCAGATGATACAAGGTTTGATGGAACATGTTACAAGGTTTGGAGAATCAAAGAAGACAGATGGAAATGAATACCGCAAGGCATAGTTCTAGAGTGTCAAAGAAACGAGGTGTCTAGGGAAAGGGTTTCAGGGTTTCAGCGAGGTGAAGACTGGGAATAGGCCAGTTCAGGGAGAGTCCCATGGAGGAGGAAGTCCAGGGATGCAAAGGGAGTATCTGGGAGGACATTGTGGATGATCCGTTGAGGATTTGAGGGAGTGCCAGCATTCACCAGCATTTCTTGTGATGTGAGAGTGATGGTAGACGAGGTGTCTAAGGTGAGGAAGGTCTTAGAGCATCGGGTGTGACAAAGAAAAAGAGGTGGGGCCTTAGCATATCATAACAGCCCTCCTCACTTTTATCAACCTTCCCACCACCATTCTCCTCATTTTTTTACCTAGTTCTTCAATATGTCCTCCGAACGTTCCTCCAATTCCTCTTCCTCTTCTTCTTCTGCATATTTTTCACTATGTACTCACCCAGTCCAACCCCTCTTTTTTCCCACCAATGCCATCAACGCCCTCTATGCAAACATCCTTGCATCCCCTACCCTTGTTCATGCTCTTGAAAGAGACCCTTTATACAAAGAAGATGAAATATCCCAAGAACTTGTACACTTATTCCTTGACATTTCTCATGTCCAAACATATCACTTTCAATCTTCACCATCAGATCTACCTGCAGAATTTGGACACTCTCTTAGCTTATTGATTAATCATCCTCCAGAACGAGTTCTTTCCATTCTCCATATGCAAGGCTTTCATATTTTTGTTCACCATTTAGAACCTACTCTGTTATATTCTATATTTCATTGTATCTTCCTTTTCTTAACTCCAGACACTAAAGATCATTATCTTTCCTCTCTCATTGCTATCTGTCCCTCACCTATTCCCTTACCTATCCCTCCCCCAACGATTCCATCCCTTCTTTCTCATATCACATCCCCCCCTCCATTCCACCACCTCCTACCTCACCAACACCTCAATCTGATGATTACTGCCTAGACCCTGCCATCCTCGAACATAACAGGGAGTCTATCCAAATCTTCTATCTCCCAAATGGCCAACAAGTCCTCTCTTCTGCCACTCAAACAGTCCACTCTCCCCTGGTATGCCAAACAGCCACCTCATCTACATGATGCTACCAGTGTAACCTTTCTGGTCATTATCAAGACAATTGCCCAGAATACAGATGTCCTTCCTGCCATCTCCTTGCCCCTGGCCATCCCTCTCATTGCTGCTACACCACCCAATGCAATTTCTGTCATAGATGGGGACATGGAGAGCATTTTTGCCCAACCAGACCTTGTAAACGATGTGATAGAATTGGCCATATCATCGACGATTGTCCATTTGAACATTTCTCAGTGGAGCAAGCCTCTGCCTACCATACTGCAGCACCTCTGACATTGTAAAGATCTTATGGTGTTTGAACCAGGGTTACAAATGTATGAGGGGGATAATTATAATTTTCTTTCTTTCTTCCACCATCTTCATCATCTCTTTACTAAAACTGTCATATCCCATATCGTGCTAAGTCCACTTCGGGTTCTCCAGTACTATTCTGTTACAACTCCAGTGCGTTCTCCCCAGGAGTGCAACTCCTGGGCTCTGGACCTTTTGTATAATTCCCTCTTTGTAATTACATTCTCACTTATGACTTCTGTTCCATATTTGTACTAGTTCCGCTTTCTGTCTTTCACTGTGCAGTGCATGCACAGCTCCGGCTTCTTGCAACTCCAGCACTGCTCCGCCCTACTACTTACCAATACTTTAGAAATCCATTATCAATCTGTTAGTCATCAGACCTCTATACTCCGTATATAAACCCTTAGTTACTTCATGTAAAACCTCAGTTCGAATATTGACTTAGTTCTTAACTCCTATCTCTCATTCTCCTCTCCGACCTCCAACCCTCCGATCTTCTGAAATATGGGACTGAACTCTACAAGGGCGCAATACACAAGTTGAAGCCAAAGTCCCATCCCCCTCAGTACAACTCTGGTGCTCTGGTGTTACGCTCGAAGGTCGAACGTAAGACCCAAAAGGTCCTGAAACATAGGGTCAAGGGTCCGTGGTAAGATTGTACTGTTGAGAGTCAGAGTGAGACCTTTGACGCAACAGAATGATTGCTGGCAAGGCTAAGCGGAACGTTCAAGCATACGTCCAGACGTCAAGGAGTTAAGCCTTAAGAAGGCAGATGGATTCAAGGTAAGTACTACAAGAGGGAGACTCGAGTAGATCAAGGTTAGAGAGAAAGAGGGGGACATGGGACAAAAGGGTATATATACCCTGAAGGACAAACATAGACAAATAAATGAGGTAAGCAGGGAGAAGTTCATAGAAGATGGGGGAACGATGACTAAGCAAGTGGTGGAAGATACTGGAAGGTGATGGAATGATTAGTCATCATAGATGAAAAGGAAATGATAAGTCCAAAAGTGATCAAGGAAATAAAAGAAACAAGAGATCGTAACATCTGAAGTTTATCGGAGTTATCCATGTTCTTAACAAAAACCCACATATCATCATATCCTTGGCATGTACATTTCAGCCTATGATTATTCACATCTTCTCTTCATTGTAGGCTTTTCTCACTTGTCTATCTTTACCATTTAATCTTCTCTTTTATTGTTCTTTCTTGAATCTTCCATGGACAGCCTCTCCACTGCAACATTTGTCATTGTTGCTTAGTTTACCCATTTTCCATCACATTCTACCAAGTTCCACACTTATGTGTCACTTAGTATATATACCTGCTCCCCTGTACTGTATTTCCCATTCTTGATCTGTGCAATCTAACATTCGTCTTGAGTCCTTCTAGTCTCCAGAGTCTTTAAGCACCTTTTCTGCTTTCTCAAGCATATAGTCTCACTGACCATTCATCTAAATGTATAGACATCTCCTCCAGGCTGAGTCATACCTCTTCATGAGTATTCTGCCTTGGAGTAAGCCTTCATCAATCCCTCAAAAAACACTTCACATAACATAAACCAAATGAGTCCTCCAACAGATGGAAGAGCTTGACCTCCACCTCAAACTTGAAAAATGTACCTTTGCCACAACTGAAGTTGATTACCTAGGGATGATTGTCAAATCAGGACAGCTTGCTATGGACCTGGTGAGACTCGCAGGAATCACCAACTGGCCTACACCCCAAAAACTCAAAGACATCCGCTTATTCTTAGGTTTTGCCAATTTCTACCAAAAGTTCATCCCCAACTTCACCACCCTCACTTGTCCTCTCCTTGACTTGACCAAGAAAACCCAGACATGGTGCTGGACTTCCCTTCAGCAAACCTCCTTCAACTCTCTCAAAAGGACCTTCTTGTCTGCCCCTGTCCTATCCCTATCTGACCTAGCCTGACCCTTCACCATCACTATGGATGCCTCCAAATTTACATCCGGTGGAGTCCTCCTCCAAACCAACACTAATGGCGACTGGCACCCATGCTCCTATCTTTCCCAATCCTTTGGAGACACAGAAAGAAATTACAACATCTATAACTGTGAATTACTTGCTGTCATCAGAGCCCTCAAGACTTGGTGACACTATCTACATGGTTCCCCTTTTTCAGTCCAAGTCTTCACCAACCACAAAAATCTCACCTACTTCCACCAACCTCAAAACCTCAACTGCAGGCAAGCCAGATGGCTCTTGGACTTTTCAGACTTTGACCTGAAAATAATCCACATCCCTAATAAACTCCTCTCTGCCTCTGATGCACTCTTCTGTCAACCTGACCTCACTTCCAACCATGTCGACAACACTGGCACCACCCTGCTTCCCCTTTCCCTCTTTGTCAATATGATCAACTCTGCCCTCTCTGAGAAACTCACCATCTCCTCAGTCTCTGACCTGCTTATCCTCAATGCCCTTCATGCCCTAGACAGCAAGACCCCTGCCACCATTCACTGCCACCTCTTGGACTGGCACTATGATGCTGGAGTTCTCTCCTTCAAAGGTCGAGTCTATGTTCTGAATAACCCTTCCCTCTGACACTCTATCATCTTCCACTGCCATGACCATCCCTCTGCTGGCCACCCTGGATTTCTCAAGACTTGTCAGCTGGTCTCTGCCGAGTTCTGGTGGCCTGAACTCACCTTCTACATCTGCTCCTACATTGCTGATTGTTCCTTCTGTTAACAATATAAATTGAACACCCACCCAACCACCCAGCTCACCCCTATTCCCTCCTCCTGCACTGCCCCTTTCAACAAATCTCCTGCAACCTCATCACCAACCTTCCACCTTCCACTGGCTTTGATTCTCTACTGGTCGTGGTCAACCATGGCCTTATGAAGGGGGTTATTTTATGTCCTACAAAGAAAACTGTGACCACCAAAGGGATAGCCAATCTCTTTTTCCACAAAGTCTACACTCGCTTTGGTCTATACAATACTATCATCTCTGACTAAAGTCTCCAATTCACCTCCAAATTTGCCAAAGAACTGGCTAAACTACTAAACTACAAACTTGCCCTCTCTTCTGCCTACCATCCCCAGACCGATGGAGAAACCAAATGTGTCAACCAAGAAGTAGAAATGTACCTACAGATCTACTGCCATGATAACCTCACCTCGTGGTCCAATCTGATTTCCCATGCAGAATTTGCATACAATCACCATCCCCACTCTATCACCAACAAATCCCTATTCTTCCTAATGCTCACTTACAAACCCCATCCCTTCCTAACAGTGATTACTGAAACCAACATCCCCTCCATTCAAACCTGACTCTCCATCCTCACAGCAGCCCATGAAGAAGCCCTTGCCACACATGAACTTGCTAGACAAGTCATGAAAGCCAGAACTACACAATCCTTCAATCCATTCAAATGAAACAACAAGGTCTGGCTTGAAGCCAGAAATCTCCATCATTCCCTTATCTCTCCTAAATTTGCCTCTAAATGGAAAGGACCCTTTGTCATTATGGAAGTCCTGTCCCCCATCTCCTATTACCTCCATCTTTCCAAAACCTGGAAGATCCACCTGGTCTTCCATGCCTCCCTCTTATCATCCTATCACAAAAACAACATATATGGTCCAAACTTTCCCTCCCCACCTCCTGACCTTATCATGGGCAAAGAGGAATATGAAATCAAGAAAATCATATGCCACCACAGAACTCCTAGTTGTCATTCCTTTCTGATCCGATGAAAGGGATATACTGTGGAAGAAGACTCCTGGATCCTCAAAAAGAATCTATCTCACACCCAGGAAGCCCTGAATGATTATAAAAGACTTTATTCCAAGGTCTTTACTTTCCACCCCCACTGAACTCCTTGAATCCAAACCACTATGACCAACCCCCACCTCTCCAACCTCTATGCCACCTCTTTGACCATCTCATCAGTATCTGATCTTACCACCTCCCAATCCCTCATCAACAACACTTCTCAAGCCCCCACCAGACCTCCCACCTCAAAACCTGTCTCTATTGCCTGTACCCCCTCTAAGCCTATCCATCTCTCTCACATCTCCATTCCATCAGTTGACATTCCCCTTTCAGCTCACCATCTTCACAAGACCCCCTCCACAAATGTATATTATATCTATGGAATACTTCCTTCAAGACCTCTGCTTCACTGTCCCTCTCCAATCTTACCTCAATGTCGATTCATCCCTATTTTCTCTTCACTCTGCTTATTTAACTCTTCTTTCAATTATCCATTATACAGACCCTCGTACCACATCCACCTCTGCCACCACCAATCTTGTCTTCCTCCACAGTCATGTCCACTCCCTTGCTAACACCATGCATGTCCACCTCAACAATGCCTTCTATCAGATGGAGACAGGGGAATTCCTTGGCAACATTGATTGCTACCCCTGGAAACTAAATGAACAGGTCCCCACCAGCATCATGTCCTCCCCATTGGCATCATTCTCACCTATGACCCAAGAGGAAGAAGCAGCCCTACTTAGGGCCGAAACCTGGTGGAATGGAGCTGGAGATATCCAACCCCTCCCCACTAATCACCCTTGCTACCACCTCACATGCTTTTGCTGTTGACACCTTGGACATCAACAGGTCAATTGCAATCTCTATCATTGTCCCTATTGCACCCTGTTCACTCCAAGACATCCTCAATACCACTGCCCTCTTCATCGCTCCCCTGCTAATCCTTCCTTCTCCTCCTCCTCATCATTCTCCTTTTTGTGTCGTGCACATCACCCTCTCACCACCTGGATTACCACTGGACCTCCACCTCATCATCTCTACAGTCCATCCCCTCCTGACTATGACTCTCAAGATGCTGATGACCAATACAATATTGTCGCATATGCCAATATGACTGGCTTTCCTGGCAGTGGATCACACTTGGATCTGTGAATATCCTCAGAGGTCTTTCAGATCTAGTATGAGGGTATTGTTACAATTTTCTTTGTTTTGTTCATAACCTTCACATTTTTGGACTTATCATCTCTTTTTGTCTACAATGACTAATCACTCCATCACATTCCAGAAGATTCCACCACTTGCTTAGTCATCGTTTCCTTCACGTTCTATGAAGTTCCTTTGCTTACCTTGTCTATTTGTCTATGTTTGTCCTTCAGGGTATATACTGTATACCCTTTCATCTCACTTCTCACTTCTTTCTCTTTAACCTTGATCTACTTGAATCTCTCTCGTGTAACCTTACACCTCTAATCCATCAGCCCATTGGGCTCTTAACTCCTTGACATCTGGACGTACACTTGAACAATCTGCTTGACCTTGCCAGCAACCATCTTGTTGTGTCAAAAGGTCTTACTCTGAACTCTACAGGTATGACCCTTACCCCAAACCCTTGATCCTTGACTTTAGGACTAATTGAGTTCTACATTCAACCTTTGAGTGTAACAGCTGCTGATTATAGATCCAAGGGGAAAGAGAAGGTAACTCATGATGAAGATCCATATCATACATGGCATTCCACATCCACACATCTATACCTCACCTAAGGTTCATCATTTTTCTTCTTTCCATGTCCATGGTATCCCCAGTAAAAGCATTAGCCTTGTAAACCCAGTTAGTGATGCAAGACCTGCCAAGACCAGCTGGTGAGTCATTGTATTGCAGGAAGCCTATCCAACCACTGATCTGCCTAGTACCAGTTAGAATACCAGGGGGGAGAAGTCAGAGGGGAAAGTGTGTGCTAATGCCCAATGCTCACCTGAAGGGCAATCTTCAAGGGAGGAGAATATCTTGGAGGGAAATACCAAAGGAGGACAAACTAGCATCCTGGATCCTTTGGGGGTTTATATACTATTCTACTGTTTGTACATGTTTGATATCTAATGTCTAAATATGGTCATCCATATAAGTCATTAGGAGTCATGCCAAGTCATAGATAAGAAGGCTATGATGAGGCTATGTCATGGCTATACTGCACAGCAGTGGAAATGAAAGACAACAGTGTTGAGGCATGTAGGCAGTGCTCAGCAGTGCCTAGGAGTCATGATGAGTTATAATGAGTCATAAGGGGTTTATGCTGTTGGGTGATAATGAAAGGCTGTGTGGAAGAATAGTATAAGAAGAACAGAAATGAAATGCATGAGGCATCTAGCCTTTGTATAGCCTTGCACAGGATGGAAGTGAAAAGCAGAAGTAGAAGCTGTGCAAGGTGACCAATGTGTGACATATGGTCTAGACCTATGTCATGTAATGTGTCATGTGACCAGTCATGTGACTGTACTTGAGCAAGTATAAGACAAGGTCTGAAATGAGCAAAAGTAAGTGAAATAAAATAGGGAAAAATAGTGGCAGAATATGGGATGGAATTTGTAACAGTTAGGTTGATACAGATTATAGTTGGGATAAAGGGACTGCATGAGATGAATGTTGGAATATGAGAGGGGAAAGTAGTCTCTGTAAAATATTTCCCAGCTTTGGTTGTGAACAACAAAGGAATGACAGGAGTTTTCATCAGCACAGGGGAAAGCCCAACCAGCTCCCTCATAGGCTTAAGAGATGGTCTCATCAATATAGTAAAAGCTGTTGATGGAAAACTTGCCAATGCAATTGGTTTCACAAGGATCAATAAAGAAGAGGAGAGCAACACAAGTAGAGAAAAATTCAATTTTGAAACAATCAAGGTGGGTTTGATGAAGATCCAGGTAAGGTTGAACCAGTTTAGTCAGGAAAAGATTAGGCCTGACTTCCACCTGTGTTCTCACTGTATCAATTGAGTGTTGTGGAAGGGGATTCATGAACACTGCAATGTGTTGGACTATCTGGTAAATGTTACAGGTTACCTTCAAGGCTAACCATAAAACCTAGCCGGATTGCTCCACACTAGCAGGACAGGGAGAAGATGATCAAAGAGTGCATGGCTAGCTGCGAAGACTTGTCAGAGAGTGGTAGAGACGTGCAGAAGCAGAGGTCTTTCAGAGAGACGAATGCCTTTCCTGCGTAACTCGACTTGAGCAAGGGCTTAGAGAATGTTCGAATAATCGACAGGAGATGCCTTCCCAAGAGGATGCGCACAGCAACAAGGACTTGGCGAGGTGTTATCAAGTACAAGGTGGGATTGATGATGTTACAAGATACGAGGAGATACAAGAGTTGCCTAGAGGCAAGTACAGGGGGGGGTGCCAGGTAGATCAAAGCTAAGTATACAACGGCGGAGAGGAAACGCCTAAATAGCATCCAAGGGTTCGATGACAAAGCGATGACAAAGACAAAGAATATTCTAGAGGATCAAAGAAGACACGCCATGAGGCGGGAGAAGGTTCTAAAGGTACACGGGGATCAAAAGGAAGAATGTCAGGTGATACAAGGTTTGATACACATGGTACAAGGTTCGATGAGTCAAAGAGAAGAAGCGGAAATGAATACCATGTGTCATAGGTCTAGAGTGGTTCAAGAAATGAGGCGTCTAGGGCAGAGGGTATTGGGGAGAGGCAAGAGATGAAGACTGGTGATAAGCCAGTTCACAGAGGGTCCCGTGGAGGAGAAGGTCCAGGGATTCGAAGGGAGTGTCCGGGAGGACATCACAGATGATCTGTTGAGGATCCGAGAGAGTGCCGGTGTTCACCAGCAGTCCTTGTGATGCGAGAGCGACAGTAGACGAGGTGTCTAAGGCGAGGGAGATCTCAGAGCATCGGTAGAATCGAAGAAAAAGATATAGGGCCTTAGCGTATCGTAACAGTAAAGATTGTCTCCCTCAGTCAGAGGGGTCTCCACTATTTCAAAGTGGCTGGTTGTGTTGTCAAAGTACTCTATGTCCTGATGAGCCTGAAATATCTCTGTCATCATTATCCAAATTCTTCGGCTCTGAATCTGAAGATCCACATCTTCCATCCAAGCATCATGAATCAGGTGAAAGACTTCTTTCTGATCACAGATAAGGGGTTGTGTTACGGGTTACCTTCAAGGCTAACCGTAAAACCTAGCAGGATTGCTTCATACCAGCGAGACAAGGAAGACTGATCAGAGAGCGCATGGCCAGCTATGAAGACTTATCGGCGAGCGGAAGAGACGTGCAGAAGCAGAGGTCTATCTGAGAGAGGAATGCCTTTCCTACGTAACTCGACTTGAGCAAGGGCTTGGAGAGTGTTCGAATAGTCGACGGGAGGTGCCTTCCCAAGAGGATGCGCGTAGCGACAAGGGCTTGGAGAGAAAATATCAAGTAACGATGTTGATACAAGATATGATGGTACAAGAGATGCCCGAAGGCAAGTACAGGGAGAGGCCAGGTTATGGCAGAGTGGGGCTAGGTAGATCAAAGCTAAAGAATACAATGGCGGGGAGGGAACGCCTAAATAGTGTCCCAAGTGTTCGATGACTAAGCGAAGAATGTTCTAGAGAATCAAAGAAGACACGCCATGAGGCGGGAGAAGGTTCTAAATGTACACGGGGATCAAAGAAGCGAAGTGTCAGATGATACAAGGTTCGATGCACGTGTTACAAGGTTCGATGAGTCAGAGAGAAGAAGCGGAAATGAATACCGCATGTCATAGGTCTAGAGTGGTCCAAGAAATGAGGCGTCTAGGGCGAAGGGTATCGGGGAGAGGTGAGAGACGAAGACGGGTGATAAGCCCGTTCACAGAGGGTCCCGTGGAGGAGAGGGTCCAGGGATACGAAGGGAGTGTCCGGGAGGACATCGCGGATGATCCGTTGAGGATCGAGAGAGTGCCGGCGTTCACCAGCGGTCCTTGTGATGCGAGAGCGACGGTAGACGAGGTGTCTAAGGCGAGGGAGTTCTCAGAGCATCGGAGAAAAAGATATGGGGCCTTAGCGTATCGTAACAGGTTGCACTTCCTCTGCAGTTTTGTCCATCAGAGGAGGGCCTGAGAGGAATTCCCAGAAGCTTGGTGTATTCCTGATCCATTCCTGGTGATCCTGAATCAAGGCTGCTTTGACCAGGAGATGGAGGGGATTCTGATTCAAGTCCAGAGGAAGATCATTGAAGTAAGGGATAATGAATGCTGGGTGAATCTTCAGAGGCATGACTGTCAATGAAAGAAGAATTGGGGTGAGAGTAAGGATGATGATTGGTGGATGGGGTGTGGCGACAAGCTGAGCAAATTAAGCCAAAGAACCTAGAACATAAAGAGCCTCTAGATTGAGAGTTTGGATTCTCAAGTCTAGAAGATATGATTTCAGCTCTCATGAAGTCCTAGGTCTCACAGATTATACAATGACCACAGTGGCAATGAATTTCTTGAAACTCAATCACTCCCTGGCAAGTAGGGCAAGGGATCTCAAACTGGAGCCTAGTGCTACCAATTTGGACATTATGTGAGTCAAAATTGCATGGTATGCTCAACTGGCAGGTGCCATTGTGAACACAAGTCTCTGGTATAAAACCAGGTCTTTGTCTAAAGTGTTGTTCATGCTCTAGGACTGAAGGATGAACACCAAGTCTTTGACCTAGTCCATGCACATAGTGCATGCAACTGTCAATGTGACAAAGCTCTGATCTCAATCGTGTAACAACCAGTAAAGTAGAACCAGTTGTTCCTCCTTGAGAAGTAGGTGACCAAGGTGGTTGTGCTGCAGCAGAAACAGGTGATGATAGAATGGTATGAACCTCTTTGTTGTTGTTCCTTATGGAAACTGTAGCAACAAAGGAATAAGTGTGAGTTCCATTATTCTAGTCAAAACAAATGTTAAAAACATTAAGAATGCATCGTAAGACAAGCATCCCTTGCTACAAAGCAAACATCATAATGTTCTCACCAATGAGAACAGGGTCCATTCTGTCAATAACAGAGTAAATAAAGCCAATGACTGCCATTATTATGGCTAGGCTTGAAGTAAACCACATATCTCCTCACAAGATGGAGGGAGGTATCAGAGTGCACAAATAATAATGAGACTCCCTATATGTCTAGGTGGGGCTCATAACCTTTTGGGGTGCAAAACCTGATGGTGCAAAGGTGACACAGGAAGATAGATACAAAGAACAAAGATGTATCCTCAGTGGGAACACTCACTGGGTGTTGGAAAGTATGTCATCCAAGTAAAAGATGTAATGAGTATACCACAAGGGCAGGGATGGAGTGGCAGGTGGTGGAAGAAAAGAAAGAGATGTATTCTGCTTGTTCTAAAAGAGGACAAGAGTATGCCTCTTATATACTATTGTATATAAGGTTCAATCTGAGATTGAATATCTACTGTATAGTAAGCAGAAGCGATACTATTGGTAGATCAAAGAGTATTTGAAATGATGATAAAGCTATTTATAAGCTATCAGTAAGCATTTCAAATATATGAGTCATTCCGCAGTAAATGAATAAGTAGAATGAGTCATGATGACAGATATATGAAATAAGAATATCAAAGATATGAAATATCTGTCATCCATCAGTCATGAAGTGATGAAAATGACTCAGCATCATTGATAATGGTTCTAGACCATTTGTAAGACTTCTAGAATGTCTTAGAACATCTCAGAATGCAGATTGTTCTGGACAAGACATATGATATGTCATGTGATGTTCTAGACTCCTCTAGTCACATGTCACTGATTAGTCAGCAGACACTTTTGGTAGACTAGGATAAGAAAGTCTTAGAGAGATGTAGTATGAAGTCTACATTCTCAACATAAGATTGCTTTGAGGGTTCACTGAGAAACTATCCACCCAGTACATGGTGAGCATCTTCAGTTAGAGGACAAGCACACCATCCAGATGCACTAAACAAATAAACAGTGGTATTTGAAAATTACTTACTTGGTTGTGTAAATATTTTATCACAAGCTTTTGTGAATCATCCACACATCCATACCTTCTTTTACATTCACAAGTGATATCCAAGATCTGTGATAGTATTAGGCCCACTCACACCGACTTTTGACTCACTCTGAAAAATGCTCTGAATGGTGTCAAAGCCAATCAGAGCAGTCAGAGCAGTCAGTGCTCTGACAAGCCTCTGAATTTAACATACCGCTTAGGTAGGCTCATAGTTCAAACTCAGATGTCACATGTGAGACCATATTAGGGTTGCTGACAAATGTATAAGAACACAAACAATGATGACTAATCACAACTTAAGCATCGCACATGCAAAGTGTAGCCGAATATGATGGCAACAATAATGACGATGATGAATAAAACACACCAAATTGGTACAAAAAATTATTAGCTGAATTTATGTATGTACAATACATAAAAATACTATTGTTTTACCTTTTTTACTATCCTAATGCTGTTGACAACCTTGAAACACTGCTCAGGTAGGCTTGTAGTTCAAACTCAGATATCACATAAACACCATTTTGGGTTGCTAACAAATATGGCTAACACCATCATCGGCAGCATCAGGACAGTAAAAAGGGTAAACCAATAGTATTTTTATGTACTGTACATACATAAATTCAGCTAATAAATTTTTGTACCAATTTGGTGCATTTTATTTGTCATCATTATCATCATTGCCGTCATATTCAGCTACACTTTGCATGTGCAACACTTAAGTTGTGATGAGTCATCATTGTTTGTGTTCTTATACATTTGTCAGCAACCCTAATATGGTCTCACATGTGACATCTGAGTTTGAACTATGAGCCTACCCAAGTGGTGTGTTAAATTCAGAGACTTGTCAGAGCACTGACTGCTCTGACTGCTCTGATTGGCTCTGACACCATTCAGAGCATTTTTCAGAGCAAGTCAGAAGTTGGTGTGAGTGGGTGTATTGATGTCTGTCGAAAGGTAAGAAGGTTAAGTAGTGGTGCAGACTCAACTCGGCCTGCCCACCACCATCAGGAACTCTGACCTGGTTCAAGTGGGTATACCAAAAGTTCATCTGACATCAAGCTTGATTGAAAATAGGTCTAACAACACATTAACAGTGGATATGTATCTCCTCGATGTCAAGTTTTGCCGATTCGATCACAGCTCGAATGTCCAAATTTTTGGCAGGCACCGCCTTGGGTCGGTAAAGACCTTCCAAGACTCACTCCAACAACTTCGTCCCACATCCAGTCCCAGCAGTGTTTCATTCTGTTAATGCCCAACTTTAAAAATGTTCACGCCATCAGACAAATTATTTAACATACCTCGCATGGTCACGCTCCTCGGATCCATCGTCGTCGCATTGGGTTCTGGAACTGGTTATGTGGGTGGGTGTGCTGTTATACGTCGTAGCACACACTAATCGATGGCGATGATGGTCGAACAGACGTTTTCTGGTGCGTTATCATTAATTCCTAACCTTGTGTGCTCCTCATCAAACATTTCTAGCTTATGCGCCACAACTCGGGACACGCCTCGGAGTGTCGCATACGCAACTTAATATCATCGGTCTCGGCGCAAGCAGTAGGATGTCTCTTGTTCTTTCTCAGTCTTTCTTGACATTTTCGTAGTGGGTTCGTCCATCTTCGGCCCCATTTTGGGTCGTGTCGTCGACCGGAATGGCCCACGATATCCTCTTGTTGGCGCTGGAATATGCCTTTTATTAGGTTATTTGGGCATTCGACAGACGTATAACGATGGCATCGGCGATAACCCAACCATTTCAGACTTGAGGTTTATATTTCTTGTCGCCTGTAGCTTTATCACGGGCCTGGGTGCCTACTCGAGCATCATTGCCGCTATCAACACCACGGCAAAGAGTTTCCCGTCCAGTTCCGTGAGTACCCTCTTCTGACACAATGTACGTGCGACTCATGCTTGCCAGCGCGCTACGGCCAACGGCATTGTTTTGTCCGGTCTTGGGCTCTCTGCATTTTTTTTCACTCTACTTGCACGCGTGTTCTTCCCCGGGGACACGTCCGCGCTCTTGCTTATGCTAGCCATCGGAACGTCGACCGCCATGTTTATAGGTTTGCTCACCGTCAAGCTAGTCCCTCTATCTCGAACGAGTTCTAACGTGCGAGACAGCGCCACGATCAAGGGTTGCAATCCCAAAGGTGCTGGCATCTTTGTTAGTGAAGCACAAGTGACGCTAGAGTCGGAGCTGGATTCTGATGCTGATTTCATTCCGCTTCTGTCGCAAGAGGAATCCGACTCATCGTCCCCTATCGAGGTGGACCTCTTGGATAGTTCTGAAGGGACAGAGGAACATAAAAACATGCCCGACATTCACGGGAGACAACTTTGGCTTACTCTAGACTTTTATCTCCTCTTCTTGATCACAGGAATATGTGAGTAATCGTTCACGTTAGGCATACACATGTAAGTGTTGATGCCCGGTTCGTGTTGTAGGTGGTGGAACTGGTATCATGTGTTGGTCCCTTCAACTTTGTGAAGAGAAGAAGCTGTACCCGATCCTTACTCTCCCCAATAGATATCAACAACGTCGGTTCGATCTCACAAGCACTCTATGCCAAGCAACACACGGTTTATGACGAGATGGAGGCAGCAAAGTGGCAAGCGGCTCAGGTGTCCATCCTGAGTGTAGGGAACTTTGCAGGTCGTTTTCTAATTGGTAGCGTTTTCGTGCATGACTTGAGTATATTACTCATTCGAACTCAGGCCTGTTTTCCGACTTTACGCACACCCGTCTTCATATTCCCCGTGCATACTCTCTCTGCGTCGTTTCGTCCCTTTTCGTCGTCTCCCAAGTGGCTGCGATCGCCGTCTCTTCCCTCGAAACGTTATTTATATCCACAATTCTGTTGGGGCTCGCATACGGGTCGCTATTTGGAAGCTCTCCGACGACCATGGTCGAATTGTTTGGACTCGGTTAGTTAACATCCTTGCACCCGCCGAATCTCTCCGTTAACTCTTCCCTAGCACACTTTTCCGAGAACTGGGGTTACCTTTTATTCTCGCCCGTCATCGGTGGGAACCTGTTCTCTCTCATTTTTGGATGGAATCTGGATGCCCATGTAACAGCGCAAGAGGTACGTCGGTCGTCGACGTCCTTTTGGACGCGTGGGCTGGGCTCGGACCGTCTGTGTTTCGATGGCAGGGCGTGTTACTTGGCGAGTTTGGAGGTGACGCTGGTGGCGTGTATCGTCTCTCTCGGGCTGAGCTTCTGGGCTGGGATTAGAGATGGGCGGAGGGCGAGGAACGCGTGTGTGCATGTGTAAGATGCAGATGCTGGTCGAACACAAACACTCGTATGAAAGCACGACAAACCATTTGGTGCGTGCGTGTGCCAGTGAAACTAAACTCCGTTCTACTACTACCATCTACACTTTGTGAATAGCTCTTTTAGACCTATTTATCGTCTCCTCTAGTGGAGATGTTTGTGCAGGGCGATATCTTTGGTCGCGAGACTGTAGTGACCGCAGTGGGATCAGCAACCCCCGAACTTACTCAGACCCATCTCGTCATCGCGGTTATTGTCACTGTACACACATCAACATCATCTAACTACAGTTGACGCCTTCGTCGAGCATGTACTGAAAACCGCGAGCAAGCGTCTCGACGATCTTGGGCTTCAGTTCTGCTCTCATTCCCAATGAAATATCAACCGACTGACGGGGTCGCCAGACACCGTCATCTCCTTTCACCGGATTGGATCTAAAACATCTCAACCAATGGCGCATGAATCCAGCCCTGAAAAAACGACTGCCATCAGGGCATCCAAAGTGCACGCTACACCAATCAATCCTAAAGGGTACATGTTAAAAAAAAGTCCATGCGAAAAGACAATGATTCGACTCGCCCAGCATACGAGTTGACCACCATGGGGGCGTCGTCGCGGAGGATTGGAGCAATTCCGCTTCCAGCATTCACAAGCCGGAGGAAGTTGTTACTGACCAATGACAACATATCGTACGCACGATCGGGATTCTTATACATTAAGAGTGCCTCTCGGAGAGCTGAAGCGATTCCGGGCATATCCCTCGGAACGTTTGCAGTGACCTGATGAGCCCACAATCAATCAAGTTCACGAGGTAGTATATTAGATACGAACACGAAAAACCATGTTTCCAGCAGTGTTTCCAGCGACGAAAGGGGCATTCAAGCTACGATACTAAGGTCAATCGAGTCGCATGAAACCATCAACGTCTGGAATGAAAGCCAACTTACGCTGTATACGTTCGAGACCATCTCCAAGGGAGTACCCGTGACGTGATTCCACACGGAGACAAAGTAAGCGGAGAGGCAATCTTGTTTCGAAAGGCGTCCATTCCCTGCGCGAGAAGAGAGTGTCGAGCGGAGGTCAGCGAGGTCGTTGTCTTCAAATCGCCATTTTAGATCCAGACAACCCTTGGCACCGCCCATATATAACTGCCTCAGTTCAATAGACGAGTAAGTCGTGTGAAAATGAGGCATGAGGGCCCACAACTCGGTCACCACGGATGGCGATGGGGCAGGGTATTGATATTTCTCAAAGGTCGGAGGGGGACACACCGGAGGTAGTCCTTGATAGATTTGTGAGAGTGTGTGCACGAAACGCCAGGCCAAGGTGGCGTCACCTGACGCTGCAGTTAGTAACCAGATACATGAAAAAAGGTTCGAGAAACAACAAACCAAGTGCATGATGCCAGGAGATACCGATTGACGTCTCATTTTCAAAGAATGTAAATTTGATGCGGAGGAGATTTGAATCGCCATTGTCGACAGGAACGTAACTGATTGGTTTTTGACTAAGGAATGGAGACAGGTCACCTTGGGTGACAAAATCACCATCTAGGAATGCGTCAGCATTGATATCTATTTTGTATTCGATGTCGACAGGGACAGGAGTGTTGGTAAGTTCAATCTAAAGATAATTCGCGTGAGATATGGATACAGGTGATAAGTAGTAAGACGACTTGCAAACCAACGCTCGTCCCTAGAACGTAGTTGTCCAGCGGTGTGTGGATATAATCCCAAGGTTTTGGAAAGGGCCTTCTCAAAGGTAGGGACATCTAGCTTCGTCTGCACGATATGAACGTTCTGGGTCTTCAGCGATAGTGAGTCGACTGCGTCAGTGTAGCGAATGATGCGCGTACGACAGCTAGTAAAATATCCTGGCCGGGTAACTCTACAATTGCACGCTCTGCAAGTATAGTGGGCAGCTCTGGAGAAACATGGTGCTGTGTAAGAGTCATATCAATGGTTGAACTGAGCAAGCAGAACGCTAATTCTTCACGTGGCAGTGTCCTTATCTATCGTTTTCGGTCCAAGATCAGTGACGTTATCGCCTACAAATTGCCATTTCATATAGGACACCGAAACACATACTGGTGCAGTTGGCATCTTGAGGGACTACCAGTAGAATTTGACTTTTGATGTTGAAATGTGGTGCGGCAAGTAGTTTTCGTGCCAAATAGACCTGCATGGGCACGCTCAAGTACACTAGTAGTAACTGGGGCATATAAACAATTCTCGAGACGTCACATATATAGAACCGAACGACTCGGTCGGTCATGTTTCTTTTTGTTCGAAACGAGCACGATGGGACGAGAACACACCTTTCTGGAGGGGTCAAACATCACAAATCTTGTTCGAAAGCGATCCAGCTAACATAAAACAAGATGATCGGCCTCGCGTAATTATGTAATAGGATATAATAATTTCGATAAAAATATGGGTGTGTTATACTTTACAAGATGTCCGAGTTGGATTTGAGATTGAGATTGTATAACCCATTGGCGTTGTGGAAAAGCACGTTTTGAGCAATCTCGGTCGCTTGCTCTTCTCGGCGTACACATTCCAGGAGCACCTGGATGACCTGTTAGCCGGCGAAGCCGGTACAACGAAGAGAGCACACCTGGCAGAGTGACTGGCGGGCCTGAATGCCAGTACAACTCAGTCATGCGCACGATGTGCTTAAAATAATTTAGCATAAGCAGGTCGTGCCGGTCACACCTCTCTACTATCTAAGCGACGTCGGGGAGATCGTCGTTGAGCAGGATGGACTGGATTCCGGTCGATTTAAAGCAGCGGCGACAGAGCTCGAGATAGTCTGTGTCGTTGCGGTAGTGCTCGAGAGCGTCCCATGTGTTGGAACCGAGGCCAAGGAACTTGGCGAGCTGGCCGATCGCACGGTGGCCGGTGAGGGTGTGCCGAGTGTCGCGGACGACGTCGCCGGTCGATTCTGATACGATGCCCTGGAGCGGAAACGCGTTGCGATTGTCTTTCGCCAAGAGTGGGTGTGCGTGGTTGTCGATTGCGGGATAAGACAGCGCGGCGCTGGCGATGTTGGGAAAGTAGTGCATCGTCGCTGACAAACACCGTGACGATGACCGTCGACGTTGCACAACTCGAACAGGCGATCCGCGACGCATTTCCAGTGACGCATTTGCACATCCAAGACGAGTCGAGCGGATGCGGAGCAAGCTACTCCGTCTTGCTCGTCAGCGAGGCGAGTCTGGGAAGGTGACCGACCATGACAACGAGCACCGCTGACGGCCCAACGCAGGCGTTCGAGGGCAAGTCGACACTCGCTCGACACCGGGAAAGTACGTGTTCTCACTCGACCACGACCTTTCTGACTGCCGCAGTCAACGCCGCGCTGAAGTCGCTCATCGCCCAGATGCATGCGTTTTCGCAGGTAGGTGTCGTGCTCGACGTCGCCCGCTGACTGACCCGTCGACAGAAAACGTTCACGCCAGCACAGTACGAAGCGTATCTGGCTAAATCTTCGTGAATCGAGTACTAGATCTTGTATTATCGACGCTTTGCCAATGTCTCACCCTCGCCGTCTCCAAAGCGGTCGCCGCGTCTTTTTTTTGTTCCCGCTCGGACCACATCTGACGCTTTGGTGAGCCTATTCATCCCCTCGTTGAGCTAGTCCACGAGGGAGGGGTTTAAATGCCGAGCCATTCGATTCCATACTGACCATTGCCATGTCCTCTTCTGATCTCTGCACCGCCGCGTTCGATTGCGAGTGGGAACACTCCTTTGGCCAGCTGCTCCAAGAGTGGGCCGTCCGAGAGCAGGTCTCTTCGGTACTCAAGGAAGCCAGCGCCGCTTTTGCAGCCCAATTTACTCAGCCAGACGGATACGCATACATAGATGCTTGCGACAGTCTCGCCACATTTCTCAAAACAAAGATCTGCTTGGAATTCTCAGAGCAGAAATTGGTGAGTCTCCTCGTCGTCCGTCACTCGCGTATTGACTGTGTCGTAGCTCGTACAAGTCCTGCAAGTAGGTGTCTCCTGACGATGGAAGAACCTCGCGCTGATAGTCATAGGTCGCGTTTGCAATGCACGTGAACGCGCTTAACAACACCAGGTTGTCAGACGCGGACCGATCGACACATCACCTCGCCACCACGTCCCTCTTTCAACTCTGTGACAGCGCACTCGACAGTGTCTCGCCTACAGAGCTTTGGTGTATGTTTCTCTTCTCTTTTTGTCCGGTTTTCTTACGCCGTGCTCGCAGGCGAAGTATTTGACCTTTATTGTCGTGCCGAGTCGGCCCTCACCAAGGCGACCAGTGCCCTCGACATCTCCAAGTGCCCCGATACCCTGCTCGATGAACCAAACAGGACGAGCACGGCATCATCGCAATCGATGTCACCCGCGACGACGGTCGGGTCCTCATCATCTACATCATGCAAACAGGGACTGAGCAGGATATCGGTGCCCAAAGATGAGACCGTATGGGAAGACAGACCGATAAAGCCTTCCTTGTTGGGACGCGCACACACAATGCCTTCCTTGTCAATATCCCATGGACATGCCTCTACTTCTCGACGCCAGACGGCCCCAAAGCCGTACACAAAACCAACCCGAGTGCATGGTCTGCAAGCGGTGAAGGAGTAAGCTGGATCTGTTATCTTGTTTGTCTTGTTTCCGTTATTTTTTGTCTCTTCTTCTCCATGTCCTAGACTACTATGATCGTATGCATATGCAAGTTTCTGTACCGGCGGCGTACGTCGACGTGATCCGACTCGACAGTGCCTGTGTGTGACTGATCGACCTCAAGTCCAGTGGAAAGATAGTCACTTCCTCGTGATCGAACCGCCTGACCCCCTCAAATCTCATGCCGAGGAGAACGCGAGCGCATAAAAGCGGCCCATTCGTAACCGACTGCGCCAGCCCGGTTCTCCTTTTCGATTTGGCTCACAGGTACTGGCTAGTAGGTCTTTGCCCACGTCTCCGAGTCGACTCGCTCACGAACATCTCCCAGCCTTTTACCGCTTTTCGATCAAGTATATCATGCTCTTCTACCCTGCACTCTTCCTCGCCCTTGTCATGACCGTCGTTGGCCCGGTTATGTCTTTCCCGGTTCGGTATGTCCGTGAACGACACCCGTCCCACTCGTTTACCAACAACCCGGACTAGCGACAATGTTGCCCTCGATCAGGGTGATCTTTCCCAGCTCCCTCGACCGGCTCGGTACGTGACCCGACATGGTTCGCGGACGCTCACGCTCACCGGGAACAGAGCGGTTGGTTTGCGAGACGCAGTTGCATCAAATCGGACCGACAAGCGGACACGATCGTTTGACGACCTCGACATGAAACACCTGATTCGGCTCGCAAAGTGAGGCTTCGCTCGTGTGTTAGTATCACAACTGACGGATCGTGTAGAGTCCTCGTACCGGCGCAGACGCAGAACGCGACCACATCGCAGACGCAGAACAATGTGCAGGCACGATCCTTTGACGACCTCGACATGGAACATTTGATTCGACTCGCCAAGTGAGGCTTCGTTTACGCGCTTGTGCTGCGACTGACGGATCGCGTAGAGTCCTCGTACCGGCGCAGACGCAGAACTTGAACATGACCACAGAACAACCACAGAGCAACGTACAAACGCGATCCCTTCGAGACGATCTCGACACGAATAAACTGATCCAATTTGCCAAGTAAGCGTTGAACCGACCGATATAGATCGTATGTAACGATCGCTCAGAGCCCTCCTTCCGCCGCTAGAGAGCACCGCCGGGCAGTCCCAGACGCAATCGCAAAGCAGGCGTAGGGGGATTGACGAACTGAAAGAGTTGCTCGAGGACATGGGCCATGCCTTACTGACGACGTAGTTTGAGCTATCGCTGTGATATTTATTGTTTACTCGTTCGACATGTTCGCACCGCCATATGCCTCGTATGACCCCAAGCTGAAATCGAGGTGAGCTCAGAGCGATCTCGTTCAGACCCAGCCCTCATACTGCGTTCAAGCTTCGCGTGAGCCCTTTTCGCCCCGTTGCGACTAGCAGTTCAGCTCTCGACACTAGCTATGAGACCGTGCTCAAACGATGGCCGGTCATCATCACCAACATCATCGACCAAGTCCACTGTCTCACCCACGACATGACGATGGAATCTCGCCAAAGTGCACTACAAGTCGGTCAACCAGAACCCGTGGCACCGGACCTCGACGCCAAGGTCGAAGAGGGCAAGATCATCATATCGAAAGCCAGTCGATTAAAGTACCGCATGGCGAGGGACCAAGAGCTCGAGTGAGCCGTTTCGGCTTCCTGTGCTCAATCTCATTTCGTAGACCGATTCCTGATGATGGCGATGTCGACGTCGGTCTGTACAACGCCGAGCTCGTCAAATTGGCCGATGCTCGGCAGAACACTTGGTTCACCGCGCCCTGGCTTTATGCAGAGTACGTCGACCAATTGATCGTTTCGTATCCCGTCTTGATCGCTGGTTTAGATGCTATCTGTACGTCCTCTTACTAGGATCGATCGCCTTCGAAACTGAGAGGGTGGAACAGATATCGCCTATTTAGGTCCTACTTCAACGAAACGCGTCACTGGCGCGGCTTTGATCCCTTTTTTGCGCAAAAGGAGGAAATGTTCAAGAACAGTTGCGCTGCGATACACCGTACGTGTCGCATCACTTGTCGTACTCGTCTACGCAGACACTCACCCACCCGGAGAGATCGCAACTACGATGCACGAACTAGAGCAAGAGAAGGACAATCTGAGCGCTGACCCAGATAAACTTGCCATCCTTTTTCGAGAAATGATTCAGATGTGTCTTTGGTGTGCACAGTTCCCCTCGGTCGACTGACGTTGCATTCTGAATATTTGGCGCTGCAGGGGAAATGCTACTGTAAGCATATCTGTGACAATCAGCAACGATCCGCTCGATGGCGTGCACAGGATCTGTCTCTCTTGACCCACCTGACCCCATCGGATATCGAGAACTTGCAGACGGTGGGAAAGGATGCTCAACGAGAAAGGCAAGAGTTTATCCTTAAAGACGACCAAGAAGCAGTTTGGGATCACATCAAGACGCTCGGAGAATCGGAGAAGCGTTGCGACCTTGTTCTCGACAATGGTATGTGGAACGCCAACCTCCGCGTTCATCGCTCGCTCATCGCCATTAGCGGGTTTCGAGGTAGACACCTCGGCTATTTCAATCCCGACGATATGACATATCCGACAGTTGTTCACCGATCTCGTCTTTGCCGATTTTCTGGTGACGTATACCCCTTACTTTTCAAAAGTGGTCTTTCAGTATGTGGATATGATAATGCTTGCCGAAACACTGACGTCTCGTGTTCAGTCCAAAGCTGTTTCCGTGGTTCGTTTCCGATGTTACCCCGTTTGATTTCGAAAGTACCATCACATCCCTTCTCTCGTCTACATTCTTTCCGCAGGCATTGCTCCCAAACGCCGCAACGCGCGGGCATTTAGAGCAGATGGTTTCACGCTGGAAATCCTACCTCGAGCAGGGCATCTTCGTTTTGAGCACAAATCTTAAAGCGATCAAGGGTCAGAGCGTCGATGGACAGACACTCGCTAAATTCTGGACTGAACCGTGGCCCTATTGGAACATGAAGGAAAGAGCAAGTCTGCTTTGGCAGTGGCTGCACGACAGCGATCTCGTCGTTTTCAAAGGTGATCTCAAGTATGCGTGCTTTTGGCCTTGTCCGATTTATGTTGACATTGTGTGATCATGTTCTAGTTATCGCAAGTACGACTCGATCGGTTTAATTGGATAGATATAATGCTGAGTCAATCGTCGCTACCAGGCTCACTGGAGATGTCCAATGGCCCGTCTCTACGACGTTTTCCGCGGCGCTCGGTAAAGCGTTAACTGGACGGCGACGAGATCTGAGCGATATTCGACAGGTCCACTGGCTGGGGGATTCCCTCTATTGAGCCTCCGCACGAACAAGGCAGACGTCGTAGTTGGCGTTGCACAAAATGTTGCTGATAGACTGGACATCAAGGACCCTAAATGGAGGGTAAATGGAAAGTACGTTGTTTGTCAAAATGTTGCGTCGTGATCACGGCGTTTCTCATTATGAATTTTTGAGGTACGCGCTTGTAAGCTTTGAGGCTAGATTGAATTAAGCGACACAAGGACGGGGATGATAGAGCGATGTTGTTTGCCATGGTGAACGTAGAGTTATAGATCGAGTATGAAATTTTCAGTGCTTTGACTATGCGTGGCTTGGTGAGCGTTGATTGAATGATCAACCGAAGTGAAAAGCTCAACTAACCTTTCTAAATGCGCCATCGCACTTTCGGTCCTGCGAGAGGGGCCAGCGCTCCACAATCAACAGAATCAACCCGGGCTGGATCATGGCATCAATTATCGTTGCCATCAAACCTTACCAGGTACTTTTTTGTTGGTGACCCCGGCAAGGGCGTTTCGTAGTAACAACACGGCAAGTCTCAAACTAGATGGCTATATCTAATAGACCGATTGGGAACCTTTTTTTGGATGATAGCGGGGCCTTTCTCGGCAACGCCACACTTGACCAAACCAAACTAATCGCGAACGGCTAGTCTCGAGCCGTTCTGGGAAGGCGCTTACTAAGGTCGGGATCTTTGTTATACTGTACGAAACATTTGTATCCCGTGTTTACCCGAATTTCCTATAACTAGCACTCTTTTGGCAAGATCATTTAGCAAAATCTGAACCTGACCGACCGCTTTCACCGGGTTCGATTATACAGAGATCGCCTGAGTTTCCTCCGCTTTCCCTTAAATACGCGGCGTCCCCTCAATGGTTTGCTTGGTCTTGTTCGTATCTTTTTTCCTGGTATGCTATTTTCGAGGGAATCTCGCCGTGCTCCTCTCCTTGGGCTGTTGACCATCGCGAGCGTATTCGCTCAGAATGTAAACACGGCGTCTCCAGTGTCCAATCATACTACCGTCCTCATCGTTGGTGGTGGTATGACGGGCATCATTGCTGCACGGACCCTGCACGAACAGGGCGTCAACGACTTTATCGTTCTCGACGGTAAAACCGAGTTGGGTGGACGTATGATCAATCATACATTCGGCATTGCAAACAAGCAGGTCATCCTCGAGATGGGTCCTAGCTGGATCCAGGGAACACAGCGGGGCAGTGGTCCTATAAATCCTGTCTGGAAATTGGCTCTCAAACATGGCTTGGAGACCGTCGAGAATGATTGGCAAGGAAGCGTCAGTACGTACCTTGTTTCCATGTTGCGGGAATGGCGTGTGCTCATGGGCTGCAGCCACCTTTGACGACAATGGCTCTAATGACTACACCGGCCTGGTCGACAATGCGGCCGACAATTTCATCCGAGTCGCTATGTTTGCAGGTGTGTTTTGCTTTACGCGTGTTGAATGACTTGTAATTGTCTGAATCAGGTCAGCGGATGCAAGACGGCGATGTTGACGCTAGTCTCAGGGCCGCCTATGGTTTTTTGGATCTCAGTTCGCAGACACCACAACAAATTGCCTGCGACTACTACCAGAATGATTTCGTGAGTACCTACCTTGCCCGTATAGTGATGTTAGTTTATTCGTTTTCCAGCAATGCAAGTTGCAATCTATTTTTTGTCTCTACAATCGCTGATTCTTTTCGTCTATTTTCTTGTATAGTTGGACAGGTATGTTGTACTCGCTGTGTCGTAGAGCTTGTCTAACGTGTCCTTAGCCATCATATCAAACCTCACTGTTTGCCTCCACGAGAGTGTGTCTTTCTTCAGCGTATTCTCAACTCTGTCCTCATTGCCCATAGAAGCACAATTTGACATATATTCCTGGAGCGGGGGGATTCTCGAATGTTCATCAAATGTCTACCGACCAGCGAGGGATTGCATACATTCTCCAAGCTGAAGTAGACACATTCATAACCCCCCAGCAACTTGTTCTTAACCAAACCGTCAACCTTATCGAGTATAGTGACAACGGCGTTACGGTGTACACGACCGGTGGCCTCACGATCACTGCTGATCATCTTTTGTGTACTTTTAGCGCTGGCGTTTTGCAGAACAAGGATGTCATATTCCAACCTCCATTGCCCAATTGGAAGATGGATGCCGTCTTCAGTATTGACATGGTGAGCTGAAAGTTGCACTTTGAGTCGGTGCTCACAGAGTCGTAGGTTCCATACACAAAAGTTTTCCTTCAATTCAACGAGACGTTTTGGTTCCAAACAGAGGTAAGTGCTAACCAAATCATGACGTCATCTCTTAGCCCATAAATTAGATGGGGTTGTATGCGGCCGAGCAGAGAGGAAGGTTCCCTGTCTGGCAAAACCTAGATCACCCCGCATTTTTCCCAGGCTCCGGTATCATCGTGGCAACAGTGACAGTATGTACACCTCAAGTTGTGATGACCTTTTTTTTTACTTTATTTTGTTAGGGAGACTGGGCTCTCTATATCGAGCAACTCACTGTTGACCAAGTTCAATCGGAAGCCATGCGGGTGCTTCAGACTATGTATCCCAATATCACTATCCCCGAGCCCGTCGCTATCCGTGTCGCAACCTGGTCTACCAACATCCTGTACCGTGGCTCGTTTGCGAATTGGGGTCCGTCCTACTTCCCTGGGCACTCGAAGAACTTGAAGGCAACTGTCGACAATCGTCTCTGGTTTGCTGGTGAGGCAACCAGCGTTGACTACTTTGGTACGTCGCGTGTACAGATCCGAATGACCTTAGTTGATGTGTGCCTTTTCAAGGTCTGCTACAAGGTGCTTATTTCGAGGGACAAAGTGCCGGCTACGCCATTGCCGAGTGTGTCAAAGGTAACACGACCAGCTGCAACGCGTTCCCTCATGGCACAATACCGAAAATGCCACCCACATGAATTTTAGCATCCCGTCCAATTCGCGCATTGATTTGGACTCGATCTGTGGTGTGCATTGTATGGACTGATCAATGAAATGATTTTTGATTCTCTGGTTCGACCTTCGCATCGTCGGGTTGGAAACCCGGAGGGCTCTCCCACGGTCGTCCTTGGGTCGTCACGCGACTGGCAAAAGAGATAACGGAGCCAGGCGGAATTTTCTCATTGCTCGGCCATTAATTGTTGAATTCCGACCTACGCGGCGAGGTTCCGTCTTGACTTTTCCTTCCCACTTTATCTCCACCTATTTATAAGTGTCCCTAGTTAGTTTTACCGGTAAGAGAGTCCCACTTTTCTGTCTCTCTGACATGTTTCTCTCCAGATTCGCCTACCGTGCGGCCTTGCTCAGGTCACTGCTCGCCACGGGTATTGGGAATGTGCGCGCGACATCCACTGCATCCAATCACACTACCGTGCTTATCCTCGGTGGTGGCATGACAGGCATCATCGCGGCTCGAACACTCTACGAACAGGGTGTCGAAGACTTTATCATCCTCGATGCCAGGACTATGTTGGGCGGCCGTATGATTCACGAAACCTTTGGTGTGCCAGGTAAAGAGTATGTCGTCGAGATGGGTCCCAATTGGGTCCAGGGCACGCAGCAAGGCGACGGACCAGCGAATCCCATCTGGGAACTGGCACTCAAGCATAACTTGACGACGGCCTACAATAACCTGTACGGGAGCGTCAGTGAGTACAACATCTTGTTTTCGTCGTGACGCGCTGGACTCGAGGCGTCTAGCTACGTATGACGAAAGTGGCTACAACAACTACACCGACGTGTTTAATGACGCCGTCAACAACTTTGCCGAGGCTACCGTTGTCGCTGGTGCGTTATAGTATTTACCCCATATTAAAACGCTGGATGATCTAGTGAACCAGGTCAACAGTTGTTGGACGGCAATGTCGACTTGAGTTTGAGATCGGCATATAGTCTAATGGGCATGACCTCCAAGACGCCCCAAGAAGTCGTCAGCGAATACTATCAGGTAGATTGGGTGCGTGTCTCGTTCTGATGTTGGCTTTGGCTCATGGCGAAAGTCAGGAATGCAAGTCACATTCTAGTTTCTGTCTTTGCAATTGCTAATTCTTTGAAATCGCGCGACACAGACGCCCAGGTACGCCACATTTTTAGAACCCGCGTGATGGATGGACGTTTGAGCCATTTTTAGTCGCCATCGCAGACCTCGTGGCTCGCTTCTGCATGGGTGAGCCCCTGGTCTCCAGTTCTCTCGATGCTATTCTTATCTTTGATAGAACAATAACTTTACATACGATCCAGGATATGGAGGATTCTCGGAAGACAACATGATGTGTATTGACCAGCGAGGCTATTCATACATTGCTCAGGCGGAAGCGGCGGAGTTCCTCCAACCGCAACAACTGATCCTTAACCAGACTGTCGACCTCATTGAGTATGGCAACGGTAGTGTTACAGTGCACACGACGAGTGGCTTGACGATCACTGCCGACCATGTTTTATGCACCTTCAGCGTCGGTGTCTTGCAACACTCTGACGTCGTCTTCCAACCTCAACTGCCCGATTGGAAAATGGAAGCAATCAATAGTATAGAGATGGTCTGTTTTGCGAGATGGTTCGGTCTTAGGTGCTTATCACGTCCTAGGCCACGTACACGAAGATTTTCCTTCAATTCGACGAAACGTTTTGGTTCCCAACAGAGGTAAGCATTTACTTGTCCGTCCAGAAGATCTATGACATATACTCGATTAGATGGCACTATATGCGGCAAAGCAAAGAGGAAAGTATCCCGTCTGGCAGAGCTTGGACCACGTCCACTTCTTCCCGGGCTCTGGAATAGTTTTTGTTACAGTGACTGTAAGTTGATTCAGAGCCGTAGAACTGGCTCTCATACTCTTCTAGGGTGATTGGTCTGTCTACGTCGAACAGCTTACCACGGATGAAATTCAGTCGCAAGTCATGCAAGTCCTCCGGCAAATGTATCCCGACATCGCCGTCCCTGATCCAGTTGCCTTCCTCATGCCCCTTTGGGAAACGAACCCGCTGTTCTATGGCTCTTACTCGAATTATGGGCCGTCATACGTGCCAGGCCAATCAGAAAATCTAAAGGCGACGGTGGACGACCGTCTTTGGTTTGCTGGTGAGGCTACCAACGTCAGGTACTTTGGTACGTGAGGGGGTATGCCCCGAAACGTTGACTGACTCGGACCGTTTCAGGCTTCTTACAATCTGCTTATTTCGAGGGCGAAAGTGCTGGTTACGCCATTGCTGGCTGCTTGAAGGGCAATGCGAGTAGTTGCAACGCGTTCTCTCACATGTCGATCCCAAAGAATGCCCAGCCGTACCAGAGTTACTTGACCGCACCCTTAGAGGCAGCTCAGTAGTCTACCAATTCCCAAATATTATGTAATGTCACTTATTTTGACTTGGCAGAAACTCTTAGTTAAGCATGTTTGCACGTGTGCACTCCGAGTTGAAACCACTGGTTGCCTCAAACTTCGGCTGTCGTAGAGTTTCACAGTAAAGTTACCTCCATGAAACCTGAACTGACTTTGGGCTAGAAAACGTATCACACTCTGGGTGAGCACACTCGGTGAACGGAGTCACTTGGACTTTGATGAACTTGTGCATGTCGGCTCGTCTAGAACTTTGGGACCACGTTCAACCGAGACCATAAGGCAGGTCCGGGACCGAATTAGCAGTCTGTTGCTCGGTGAGCGATAGTCGCCAGGTTGACGACGGGCCGGTTGTCAAACCAGTCTCGAAATGGTACGGCAGCTCATGATCATATATCATCAAGAATGCTTCACGTTGTTCTCCCCTCTCCGTACCTTCGCGATCGGCTGGTCCGTGTGTTGGCTTCACCTTCACCTTTCTTTTAACCTCGCGGCTGGTTCGTGCCTTCTTTCTCTTTTCGTCTTGTTTTTCTTCGGGGGTTTTTTTTTCTTCCTTTTCTTATCGATTGCCGGATGAATACGTGGTCAACGACCACTGTTCTTGTGATACTGAAAACTTGGGTAAGTCGACTGTTCGAACAATGAACGGTCGAAGTCTAATCGCATCTATCTAGTGGGCACGGATAACACGCTCGCGATTGACCGTAACCTTTCTCATCTTCGTGTTGGCCATCTATGCCGTACAGACAACTCTACATAGCGCGATTCTATCGCACTATATACGGAAACGTCGTCTCGTAACAGCTGCCATCGACGCCACCGACTTCCGTAGAGGCTTTCCCTCTGCTCACAGAGATGTTTTGAGGATCTGTTACGGTATACCTACTGTCCGGGGCACAACGTGTCATACTGCGTGCAGCTATAGCGATGTGGCAAACTCCACTGTGCCCGGCGCTGTGAGCTTACGATGTGCGGCAGGATTGAGTTGGTTGGAAAAATAGTATGTCTCTATGTCTGGTTGCACGCACTTGCGAAAATCTGACTGGGTCGTGGATAGCCTTCGTACCACCCAGTGCGAGGAGGTCGTCTACCTTGTCTTTCAGAGTTGGCTTGCTGCTCATTCTTTCATCGCTGTAAGGATTGACCCCGCCTTAGTATTCCTGCTCACGCTTGCGCCTTAGCTTTTGGACGAGTCTATTCCGCACCTGTTTGTATTTTCATTACACGTTTAACGTTATATCTGATGGGAAACGTAGCATCGTCGTGGTCGTAGCTCAGCTCGTGAACATGGGCTGGATCGTCTACCGGATCATAAGGGATGGCTCTGCAAGACGCACTTTTGAAAGGCTCGTTGTCGATGGGGCCTGTGCGCACTTCGATATCTTGGAAGGATCTTGGAGGAACAATGGATACTACTTGGTTGGCCATGGTTCTCAGTTGACGGTGGTGATCTTTCTCATCTGGTTCAAAGGCACTGGGGGTCAGCATCGTCGCACTGGGCATGCTGTTTTTTGTGCTGAAGCTGGCAAAGGTACGTTAATCTTTATCCTTGTTTACGTTGTTGAATGGCAGGGATATGTAGTTGTATTCGAACGAAACGCTCTCCAGCGTCGGTACCTCTGCTGTTATAGACCGATTGCGAAAGGTGCGATAAACCGTTCCCAGCAAGCCACTATACGTGACAAAATCAACAGTGGAGGCTTTGGATGCGCGTGTTCATTTTCTTCTCGGCCTTTTTCATTTTAACTTCTGCGACGATATGGTTCAACGATCGGCGAAGTAACATGATTGCACCGTACTCTAAGAACTATCTGTATGATGCAGCGTTTTATTCCGTGATCGTAGTAAGTGCCGTGTGCATATCGAATCCTAGATCGACTGAATTTCAAATTTAGATGATTTGGCCGTGGGTGACCCTGGTAAGTCTACCATTCTTTTTGCAAGTTCTTGAACAAATCGGGATATTCATCAAGGGTACCCACTCCATCACATCGGAGAAGCGTCTTCTATTCCTCGCGTACGCCTTCCTGAGCATCTGTCTGCTGGTCATATCAAGTCTTTGGTTTGGAAGTGCCCTCTTCCGGTACGAATTTGAGGAGTGGCGCTTCTTCACTTGCGTGACGGGTGTGGCGGATGTCTTGCTTGTCGTCACATGCATTCTTTCCGTCGTTTGCAGAGTCAACTTTGGTCAAGGGCTCGCACATTTCCGTAAGTGTGGATGTCCACGCCGACAGTCCATGGATCGACTCACATGACTTCAGTGGACGTCGAACGAGCACTTCGGGCTTCTGGTTTCGCGCAAGACACGTTCCTACGTAATCCGAGCAAATGCAAACAACAATCGCTCGTTTCGAGCGATTCGGAAATATTACCGCCACCTGTTATTGATATCCGCCGGTTGTCTGCAGACGCATCGAAAGAGGTGACACGGCCCGTGTCGTCCAGATCAATAGCGGCTGGATGTGGGGCATGCGCATCTTCTCAAGGAGGCGAGCATGAGAAGAAAAGGAAAAGCCAGCTGGAGAAGGTTGAAGAAGGAAGCATGTGTATCATCGTGACCAAGATGAAACCCCTCGGTACTCATTTCATCATTGAAGATGAGAGTGGCAGCAGCGGCGACAAAGACTCTTGAACACTTTCTCACAATCGTCATCGAAGCTGTCACGGAGAACTTTGGGTTTTGAATTTGGCAAGGTCGACTTGTATTTGTAGCTATAATAAAACACGTGACAAAGAGGTCGTTGGCATGTACCGAACTCGTCCGTCGTTTTGTAATAAATGTATTCAGCTATGCGTCGCATCTGCTATGCGGAGCCGGAGCGGCTTTGGACAACGATTCGTCGTTCGCTCGGTTCTGTGTCTGCAGCACAAGTGAAAGCATCCTCTGAAACGCAACATGTAAGGACGATGGACACGTTGCTCAAGGCAGTCCGTAAGTCTTTGCCGCCTGAGAATACACCTTAGCTATCTGACGGCGTGCGGGGCAGGCGCGAGATCGAATCCAGCTTACCGCGAGTACGTATCTTGTCACGACCGTGTCTCTGGCTTGATGGTATTCTCGCAGCGTCATTCCGTTGAGAAAGACCGCGCGCTGGTCCGAGTCGCTCTTGTGCTCGTCTGCTCCTCTTGAACCTACCGACCATGTACCCTTGATCCCGTCTCAAGAATCACTGCCTCCGCGCAACATGCATGACACATACGCCCAAATCCTTCTCCCATTCAAGTCATCCCCCGAACTCTTTGAGCAATACACAAATGCGTTCGGCGGCCTTCGCACTGGCATGCTGATGGAGCACCTCGATTCCTTGGCTGGGTCAATAGCATACAAGCATATGCTCGGGCCCGACGTGGAGACGCTCGGTCGTATCTCGGAACGCGGATTTTACGTCGTGACGGCCTCCGTAGATAGGTGTGTATCCCCACTGTCTGCAGTCATGTACTGATCATGACGCGTGTGTAGATTAGACATGTTGGCATCGCTCTACCCCGTACGCGATATTCGCTTGAGCGGTCAGGTCGTTTATACCGGGAAAAGTTCGATGGAGGTTGCCGTCAAGATGGAGGCGCTCGGCTCGGGTGGCGAAGAGGAAACGTTGATGCTTGGTATGTGTATCGACCGGTACTGTCGTTGCTTTTCAGCGAGAGAGGTCCGGTTTAGGTCGATTTTCCATGGTTTGCAGAGACGCTCGTACGCACGAAGCATATCCAGTCAATCCTCTGATCATCGGAACTGAGGATGAAGAAGTTCTTTATTCCATGGGAAAGAGTCAGTAGAAAATTCCTCGGTTGTCGTACCGCTTATCTAGGCTGACTGGGACCGTGTAAGACGCGCAAAACAGAAGAAAGTACATGGCGCTTCAATCACTTTCGCGTGTTCCCCCGAACACGGAAGAGGCTGCTGAACTCCATCAAATCTATTTGAAGTATGGCATGTCTAGTCTTCGTGATGGCATGGTATGGATGGGAGACACTAAACTTGAGAAGACCATGCTCATGTTCCCGCAAGAGCGCAAGTAGGTCGGAGAGATAAATTATGGTGTCCAGCTGACCTTTCCGAGTGTTCATCAGAAAATCTTTGGAGGTGCATCTCCTTTTCCTTGATCGAAACGATATTGAAAAGGTCAAATCAAGGTTACCTGATGCGCCTTGCTTACGAGGTAGATCAACTCGTATGCTTCCACCACCAGTGATTGAAAGACGCCTTCCAGCTCGGTTTTGCAAACTCGTGCCTCATCACTAGGTCGCACGTGTCATTCTTGTCGCTAGACAACATATCCTTTCGCAAACCAGTAAACATTGGTTCGATTCTCCGCCTTGACTCCCAGATCTTGAATACTAGTCACGCTGGTGGATCACCTGCTGCAGTTGTAAGAGCCCCCGTATTTGCATTAAGCGCTGCTTTGACTAACAGCGAAAACTCAGCACGTTCGTGTCCAAGCCAACGTCGTGGACGTGAAAACGGGTGGGGAAGAGACCACAAATGATTTTAGGTTTACCTTCACCAGAGACGATGGAGATCATGGATTACGAATGGTTATTCCGAGGACTTATCAAGGTATGTTGTGTATTTGGATTTTTAGCGTAAACTGGACCAGATTCCCCAATGCATAGAGGCGATGCTCTGGTTGGAGGGGAAAAGGGCACTCGAGATGGGCAAGCAGATTCGAGAAAATACAGGAGATTTGCGGTCTATCTGATTTCAGGTCATCTAGCATGGGTCCAGTGCAATACTCGTCGGAGGAATAAAATGAATATATTCATTTCTTTTTCCCTAAAGATTTTCCTTTACCCTTGGAAAACGACTTACCCTCGAATCCCGGTCGCGATTTTCCGTTCCCACCTTTCCTTTTATCATTTCGCCGCTCATTACGCATAGCGATGTTATCAGCACGCTTCTTTTGTCTTGCAGCCATAGATGCCGTGACTTGTTCCTTCCTCTCCTCCCTGGCAAAGCTGTTAGGATGTGTTGCCAAGAAATCTCGAGACGAACCATTTCTTTTTACTGCTCGCCTTCTCTTTCTCTTTCCGCTTGATGGCTTTCTTGAGCTGGCCTTCATCGTCTCTTATTTTTATACCCTCTACACGTGCCTCAGCTTTTGCCCAGCGGTTTCGATCTTCTACTGTCTTGCGTTTCTCCTCTGGAAGAACGGCGAGCTTCTCCTTGCGTGCAGCGAGCTGCGTGAGAGCCTGGGAAGGGTTCGATGCAGTCTTCAGGTGAGAAGCCTTTTTATTTGTCAAACCAGCAACGGAAGAAAAGGTGACGTTCGTGAGTGGACCATTGTAATTTTCGGAAAACTTGGATGATCCGGGCGTATCGGACACAAGCAGTTGGTTCTGGAAGAGAGTCGGGCACGTTCGCTCGACGCGATCAAACATACCTTGGTAGATTTACTACTCGTCTCTTGATGTCTTTCCCTCTCTTTCGCTTTCCCCTTCTCCTTTTTGCCCTCGACTTCCGCTCTTTTTCGCTCCTTTGTCTCTTTTCTTCGTTTCTCCCGTAATGCAGCACGCTGTCTCCGACGTTGTTCGAGCAGCTCATCTTTGTCGCCCGGTTCGTCATCCTGAACACCTGGACGACGAAGGGCCGCAATGCGTGCGTGCAACTTGTCCCTCAAGAGTGTGATGCTTTCCGGTTGCGGCATGGGAACGATCTCGTCCGCTGAACCATCAGCGTCCATCCTGTCGTCACCATCCGGAACAGGGGATGATGCCTTGCGCTTTCCATTGTGGTCCCTGTCCGAGTTTTTTTGTTGTTCAAAAGCCTCGTTTTGAATCTCGATGATCGATTTTTGGTTTGCAGGATCGAGCTAACAACGCGCGCGTGAGTCGTTTCGTCCGAGACAAGGTGGGCGTACCTTTTCGCGTCTGGCCTTCTGGGACGCCTCCTTCACGGCTTGCTTTGGCGCCTTTTGATTCTTCCGGTGTTTTTGGTATTTACTCGATGTCTGCACAATGTTGGATGAATGGACGTCCGAGAAAACTGGAAACGTACTGCAGTCTCGGCATCCTCCTCCTTGACAAGGTAGTATTTTGCAGGTATCAGCTTTAGTAGGGCTTCGAACGTGTCGTTGTGTGTTTCAATGGACCTGCGGAGAACATGCTGAGGAGTGGTCATCGACTTGGATGGTTTGTCGTTGTTTGCACAAGCACTGATGTCACTGACCTACTAGCACCAAGCATACCTAACTTGCCAGAGACGCTCTAGTCAGACGCGTACACACGATGCCGCTGAGATTCATTCGGTCCAAAGTGTCTGGCATAGACCCCCTTCAGACCGCCATCTCCGCTACAGCGGCCACCAAGGACCTCCTCTCCACTCTCCAGTTCCCACCTGCGACAGCGGCCGTCTCGATTGTCCTTCTTATGCTGGAAATCGTTCAGGTTAGTGTAACTTTTTTCACTTCGTCAAGCGCCGAGCGATATGTGACAAGTTTTATAGGATGTACGGACAAACAAGACGGGCTGCATTGCCCTCGCCCAGCGAGCGGCTCAGATATTAGTTGATATAGGCCACCAAATGAATGGGAGATGGGACTCTGCTCCTCCACGCTTGGTCCAAAATTTGCAGAAATTCGAAGTGTACGTCGTCACTCTTGCTGGACGTTGCGTATTATGGACCCGGTTGTTTAGGACTTTGAAACTCATTCATAATTTCATGAATAAGCTTGCTGGTTCAAAATGGAGCGAGCGTCTTCTCCGAAAAAATTCGATCGAGGATGCACTCGTAGAATACACCAGGTTGATGGACGAAGCCGCGCAATCTTTTCAGGTTTGCCTATTGTTTTCGACGAGTTTTGCATTGATTGCGATTATTGCAATGCAGTTTGCTACGCTTATCGACCTACATTATACCGTCGGCATGATCTCACGGATGAACACCGAAACTCCACAGATGCAAATGGCAGTTCGACCCTATGTCGAAGAGCCGCCACCATATAAGAAGAATATATCTCAAGATCGTATAGAGGAGCTAAATGTGACCACAATCATAGACGTACCCAAGCTCAGTGGATCACCAAAGCAAATGTCCTTTTCTTTGCCAACCGAGGAAGCTATTTCCGAGATTACCACGGAGGGCATCCGAGGATCCTTGAACGATCAATTTTTACCCGAAGAGCTGTGTTCCCTGACATTGGATAACAACCATGGAGTACGGTCCGAATGTCTCTATGCATTTTCGTATCTCAATTTCACCAGTTCCGGCGATATCACCAGTCCGAGATTACCTTGCGCAGTCGATCTTGTCTTAAAGAAAGTTGGTGGGCAGGTGGGATGGAGGTACAAGTACAGGGACAACCTGCTCTCATCAAACGTTATGATGGTCCTAAGACCAAGGCGTCCAGGGTGAGATAGTGATCCTTTCTTGCATACAACGTAGTTTCACCGGTCTCAGGAATGGTTGAGAGATGTCAAAATGCTTCAAAACTTGTTGTAAGTACCTCACCTATCGTTGTTTGTATTCCGTGACCGCTTGCAGTCACCCAAATCTACCTCAGATGCTGGGCTTCTCAGACGAGGAAACTCCAACCCCATTCGTATTGTTGTCAAATGGTGAGTATTGTCTGGGATTGATCTATTCTGCGGAACATTTAGTCGAGGATAGTGAAGACACATACTCCAGAGGCAGTTGTGCGGGACATGCTTCGGAATGCGAGCCTCGCGACGTGCATGGAGCTCATGCTTCGGTTTGTACGCTTGTCTTTCCTTATTACGTGACCACCTCCCACCCACCCTTTACGCCAGTACCGCGATCTTGCTGTACGCTTTATTTTATTTCAACCCCGGTATTATCCCGTTGATCTGGAGGATGGTTAGGATACAGCCTTGTACGTCCAAAGGCAGTTGAACCTCACGGACAGCCAAGTTCAAGACTTTTTTGAGGTATTCACCTTTCTTCTCTCTTCCCTCTGAGGCTTAGTTTCTCTAGGCAGCAGGATTTCGAGTAGATTCTCAAAAGACTCTAGTCGTAGGCTTGCCACCACCACGAGAGGGAGAGTGGTATTCCGCAAGAAACTACGGTTTAGCGCATACGCTGCTCAACGTTTGTCTTCAAGTGTGTTTTCATATTTCCCTCGAGTCTCCAACTTATTCCTTCCTAGATGCTACCAAATCGAGGTAGAATCACATATGCGTACGAAAGCTGCGATGAAGAAGGTCAGTTTGACTCACATTACTCTATGCGTCTCTGATAAACGTAGTTACGGAGGAAATGCAAAAGAAGATCAACCACCTTGTAACACTCGCGCGATCTCTCCTGCCAAGCGGTAGCGAACCGCCTCAATTACCCTCCAAACTGCAAGAACTTATTGAAGACAACGACTTCGATGCCCCATGTCTGACGCTACGTCAAGTTCGCGATCTGACGTTTCACGCGGGCGCTCACGAACACTCGTGGTACGAACGCAATGTACCTCCGTGCAAATTCTCCGTGGGTGACTTGGGGTATGTTCCACGTGGAAAAGATTGGTGCTCGTTTGTTCGCTTGGGAAATGTCTCCGAGTGTGATACGGGGACACTCGAGGTGTCCTTTAAGGCCAAGGGAGAACACTGGTGCTGGGAAAATATACCCATTCGACGACAACCGTTGCAGGCATTCGAGATGCCTATGAATATTGCAGGGTACGTGCGTCGTCTCTATTGTCTTGGAATGAGTTACTTAACATTCAACCAGGTGGCCTGTCGCCGTGCCCCCATACAAGCAAATTGATGTTGTCATCGTTCACGAAGCATTTGCTGTATGCATTAAAGATGCATGGCAATACTTGCTCAAAAATGCACGAAAGATCGCACAAGACGCAGAAATCGAACCTGAGGATATTGT
Organism: Heimioporus punctisporus; assembly: GCA_038094715.1. NCBI lineage: Eukaryota > Fungi > Basidiomycota > Agaricomycetes > Boletales > Boletaceae > Heimioporus > Heimioporus punctisporus. The sequence goes on along the minus strand of JBBPUN010000001.1, from coordinate 14,312 downwards.
TCTTGGTGAGCACTTTTAAACTGGTTCTCGCATTTCCAATTCACAATTCATTCCAGTAACACACGCTGGAACCCACCAAGACTTCTACATCAAAGACTTTCGGCCTCAGCCGTTTGGGATGAACCAGAGCATGAAAGATCCTCGGTTTGCTATGAATGCATTGGTCCATCAGCCTATGCGCGGGTTCGGTCAACCCTCTGGGTTTGGTCTTCATCATCAATTCACTCCGCCCGCAATGCCGTTGCTCGCGTACCTTTTCACGGCGCTCTCGCCATCGCACGAACCGTATTGGTCGTCCTCTCCCGTGTGTGCCGTGCCAGGAAGCGAACGCCCTCCGCTGGATCGACACTTTACGTATAAAATCGGATAGTAAGTGTGGTGTCACATACTAGGCTAGATCTTCGGTTGTGCTGACTCGACGTGCCACCGGCGTATTAGCAAAACGGGCTTTTTAAATTATGTACAGCTACATGCGGAGGACTTTCGGTGATATCGCAAGTTCAGTTTACTTTTATAACCTTGCGTTCATCTGGGTGATTCGCCAGGAGGGAACTCGGTGACCATTCCTTTCTACCAGAATCTTCGCGAGCAATACTATTTATCTGGACTGTATCAATGTCCAGACTTTCATGCAACCTGAAGTAGGGAATACGCTTACACTCTTTTCCTATTGATCGAAGTAAGTCTATTTATAAAGGGTTATGTTTGGTGAAGAAAAATGAACACAATGGTGCATCACTTTGCCATCTCGTCGTTTCTCGCAAAACGGCCTCGACTAAGGCAAGGAATTTTGATGACCAAAATTTGGAAAGACACCTTCACGTAACACAGAATCGATCTCTGAAATTGCTCATGATATTGAGCTACAGGGTAGAGCATCATCGCCATTAGGAATGCCAACAGGGTCGCTCTACTCTGTGTTCGTGCTCTGTTCCGCGTCAAGTCGATCCCTGAAGTACTGACAATTCATGGACAGAACGTGGCTGGTAGTCAAGTCAGAGCGATAAATGGGCTACAGTACCTGATTTCAAAGTAATACTCGGCCGAGATGTACGCTTTCAACCTCAAAGGCTCTTCCGAACGCTCTTTGTCCACCCCCATGTACGGGAAATAAAGGCTAGTGGGGACGACGCAGTTAGACAATCGCCAGGGTCGGCGAACAAAGAAAAGAGGGAAATGAAGGCGATGAATTACTGACGCTCCACCGCGGTTCGATAAAGTCAAAAACGAAGGACAGCTACGATACCCCGTGCGCCTCGGCCATTTCCAATGCAACTGACGTTCGAATCGTCTGTATCTCCATGTTCGTCGAGGCACCGGAGTAGGCACAACGACGAAAGCGACGGTGGCGACGGGGTCGAAATCGTGGACACCCCGCGTGCGCCATCGCCACCGCATTCTCCGACACCGGGCCCTTCGCCTGTCAACTCTATGCCCGTCTACACCGCAGCAGGCTTTGCCACAGGTTTTTCCAAGTTCCCAACGAGTCCCACCAGTTCCGCCGAACGACAAAAGAAGACGAAACCTGTCAGGGAGCGAGAGAGATGGCACACTCAAGTCGCCACGTAAGTCTGGGCGCACTCGTCACCGCGGCACTATACACGCGGGCCGTCTCCGACACCATCGGGCTTGGTTTCGGTGGGCCGATGCAGAGGAGCATGGGGATGGATCTGCGCGTAATGGTGATGACGTCGGCGGGTGGCCGGGTGACGGCGGTACGATTGACATCACCAGCGTGACCGAGGACGAGACGAGACGCGGATGAGTCGGACAGCGGAGGCGGAGGGGAATGGACGGAAGGGTACGTGGACGTGGACGGATGGGCGGACCCGGGTATGATCCTGTCCGCGCCACCGTCGCCGGGCCGTTCGCGATTGCGCGTCCGTCGAGCAATCACGTGTCCAAATTTAGGCCTACTCCTGTTGACTCGGCGGCGGCGGCACATACCGAACCCCGTGCCAATCTTGACCAAACTTCGACGCGTCTTGGGCTAAATGGAACGTGGTCGTAATTGATCTCACTAGACGTGATCTTACCTAACTGTGTTGGTAGATGTTGAAACTGGATGCCTATATCACATACAGGCGCGCTATACCCAGTTTGCAAGATATCTATGGGACCGTTTAGTGTGCACATGGCTATGCTTCAGGGACCTCGAATATTGACTGTTGATGCAGATGTTTCTTAAAGCTAAAGCTTGAGCGCAACTTTCCTGATGGGATCGATGACTAGCGGGGCACATTCGAGCCCATTGGTTGGTGTATAATATACTAGTTAGTTCTGATATAAATGACTCGGATCCTAGCGCCATCACAGCTTTCCTTTTGTTTGAAAATTGGAAATGTGTGCACTGGTTCTGGCACGATTCGAGCGCGATAGGGATAGACACACACACCTTTCATGAAGGGTCGAACATCATGTCTTGTCTGCCAGTGAAAGTGATCTAGCCAAGACAAAGAACGAGATGATTGGCCTCAACGAATAGAATACAACATTTTTGATAAAGAGAAATAAAAAAATATGCATATGTCATACTTTACAAGATGTTCAAGTTGGGTTCAAGCCCGAGATTGTATAACTTATTGGCGTTGTGGAAGAGCACGTTTTGAACAATCTCGATCGCTTGCTCTTCGGTCAGCTCTTCTCTGTATACACATTCCGAGAGCACCTGAATGACTAGTGAGCTAGCGAAGCCAACACGATGAAGAAAGCGCACTTGGCAGAGTCCCTGACGGGACTGAATGCTCGCCAGGTAGTACGACTCTGGCCACCACCTTCCATCCGCTAGAAATCGGTGAGCACTCGTGTGATGGATGTAGAAAACGACCTACTCGACCACAGAACCTTATTGGTCGGTGCTAGCTCAAGCACCTGCAGAATGACAGCGCGCTGACCACCGCCAGAGAGCAACGGGAATACCTCTCCAATGTCGAGGTAGACGTTATCGTAGACCGATGTCAAATAGCCAGCTTCGCGGGTGAAGGGGTAACTCGCATGCAGGAGGACAATGGGCGTGTTGGGATACGCTTCGACGATGGGTTGCATATAGGCAGGGGAGCTCTTTTTCAACCGAATGTCATTGTCTCCAAGACCTGCCCGATTGAGTGCGTCTTCACGATCCGGACGAGACACCCACCTGTGTGAAACTGCACTGTCGGACTGTCAGGATGAGAGGCTGGAAAGTGAGTGCATACTTACCCGGTTTTTGATATTGGTCTGCAATCTCAAGAACGATGCGAACGAGATAATCGTTTAGTGCCTTTTGTTGCAAACGCAGACTCCCAGACGACTTGTACTGGGACATGAGATTCAACACGGCGTCCTCGATCTCGTCAGACGTTGACGACGACGCAATATCTAGCCCCGTCCTGCGACCATTCCAGTAGCTGTACATTGTACGTGACGAACATTACCTGTAGCAAATGACCGACTTGAACCCTGCGACACGGTCGTCCTTGGCGCTGGCGGTGATGACCGCCTTGAATGTTTCCGACAGATGTTTCAAGACGTCTACGGCAAACACGACCGAGGTAGACGCCTGGAACTCATCCAGGTCGTCGAGCAGCTCGGCAAGGATACGCTTTCAGAGGGGTCTGTAAGATAGGGGTTTAGCAAGAAAAGCGACTCGCCTCGGCCTCTGGCTCGATGCGCACGATGCGCTTGCAAGGACTAGTCGTGAGCTGGTCGTGCCAGTCGTACCTTTCTGCCAGCTGAGCGACGCCAGAGAGACCGTCATCGAGAAGGATGGACTGGATTCCGGTCGATTTAAAGCAGCGGCGACAGAGCTCGAGATAGTCTGTGTCGTTGCGGTAGTGCTCGAGAGCGTCCCATGTGTTGGAACCGAGGTCAAGGAACTTGGCGAGCTGGGCGATCGCACGGTGACCGGTGAGGGTGTGCCGAGTGTCGCGGACGACGTCGCCGGTCGATTCTGATACGATGCCCTGGAGCGGAAACGCGTTGCGATTGTCTTTCGCCAAGAGTGGGTGTGCGTGGTTGTCGATTGCGGGATAAGACAACGCGGCACTGGCGATGTTGGGAAAGTAGTGCATCGTCGCTGACAAACACCGTGACGATGACCGTCGATGTTAGACTTTACCATGCGCACCTCGCGTTTCTTTTATTTCCATCTATACGTTGAAGAGGTGTGGTGCTGGCGTCTAGATAAGACACAGCTTTTTAGTAGCATAAGTACCTTCGATGTTCAAGTAGTAGGTTCCTCATTCTAGGATCGTTCTTGTTGCCTCTTACTTGTGCCCGCACTTAGTGATGCGTGAGTATTGGTAAGTCCTAACAGTCGACGTCGCACAACTCGAACAGGCGATCCGCGACGCATTTCCAGTGACGCATTTGCACATCCAAGACGAGTCGAGCGGATGCGGAGCGAGCTACTCCGTCTTACTCGTCAGCGAGGCGAGTCTGGGAAGGTGACCGACCATGACGACGAGCATCGTTGATGGCCCATCGCAGGGGTTCGAGGGCAAGTCGACGCTCGCTCGACACCGGGGAAGTATGTCTTCTTTCTTGACGCCGACCTAAATTGTTACCGCCGCAGTGACCGCCGCGTTGAAGTTGCTCACCACCCAGATGCACGCTTTTTCGCAGTGTCGTGCTCGACGTCGCGCGCTGACTGACCCGTCGACAGAAAACGTTCACGCGGCTAAATCTCCGTGAATCGAGTACTAGATCTTGTATTATCGATGCTTTACCAACGTCTTATTCTCCTCCCCGTCTTCAAAGCGGTCTCCGTGTCCTTTTTGTTTCTTCTCGGACCACATCTACCGCTTTGGTGAGCCTATTCATCCCCCCGTTGAGCCAGTCCACGAAAGAGAGATTTAAATACCGGGCCATTCGATCCTATACTGACCATCGCTATGTCCTCTTCTGAACTCTCTGCCGCCGCTTTCGATTGCGAGTGGGAACACTCCTTTGGCCAGCTGCTCCAAGAGTGGGCCGTCAGAGATCATGTTTCTTCGGCATTGAAGGGAGCCAGTGCAGCTTTTGCAGCACAATCTACTCAGCCGGACGGATACGCGTACATGGACGCTTGCGATCGTCTCGCCGTGTTTCTCCAAACAAAGATCCACTTGGAAGTCCCGGAGCAGAAATTGGTGAGTCTCCTCGTCGTCCGTCGCTCGTGTATTGACCTTGTCGTAGCTCGTACAAGTCCTGCAAGTATGTGTCTCTCGACGGTGGAGGAAACTCGCACTGACGGTCACAGGTCGCGTTTGCAGTGCACGAAAACGCGCTTAACAATACCTCGCTGTCAGAAGCCGACCAATTGACATATCACCTTGCCACCACGTCCCTCTTTCAACTCTGTGACAGCGCACGCGACAGCATCTCGCCTGCAGAGCTTCGGAGTGCGTTTCTTTTCTCTCTTTTTTTTTTTTTTTTTTTTCGTCCCGTTTTCTTACGCCGCGCTCGCAGGTGAAGTGCTTAGTCTTCATCGTCGTGCTGAGTCTACGCTCTTCAAGGCGACTAACGCCCTCGACACCTTCAACTACCCCTATGCTCTACTCGAAGAGCCAGGCAAGACGAGTACAACACCATCACAATCAACGTCATCTGTATATCATAAACAGTGGTCGAACGTAAGATTTCCCAAAGAAGAGACTGTATTGGAAGACCGACCGATAAAGGCTTCCTTGTTGGGGCGCGCACATACAATGCCCTCCTTACCAATATCTCGTGGACATTCCTCTGCTTCTTCTCGTCGCCAGATGGCTTCCAAGCCTTACACAAGACCGACCCGAGTGAATGGTCTGCAAGCGGTAAAGGAGTAAGCTGGATCTGATGTCATCGTTGTCTTGTTTCTGCTATTCTTCGTTTCTTCTTTTCCTTGTCCTAGGTTACTATGATCGTATGCATATGCTTATGTTTGAACCGACTGTTTCCGTCGACGTGTTTGACAGTACCTATGAGCTACCGGCCTCAAGTTCAGTGCATCGGAGTCGGACCGACAACTGGGCACAGTCCTTTTCGGCTCGCCGAGTGAAGCTTCGATCGTATTTGCGCTATAACTGTTGCATAAAGTTCTCTTATTACCGTAACCGCAGACCACGACCAATTCACGAATGCGGAGTAACTTTGCCTTTCCGCCCGCGATGATACCATCGCTCGTGTACTTCATTTCAGGGCACTTCGAGTCCATCGTACGAACCATATTGGTCGTCTTCTCCCGCCGCGTGCGCCATGCTACCGCTGGATCGGCAGTTTACGTATAAAATTTGGGGTAATGAACATGATATCGTATAATAGTAAATGGGCCTTTCACCTGAGAAATGTTCAACTACACGTGGAAGACTTTGAGAAGGTCACTATAGCCGTAGCACTTAAATCCATTCGGACGACGGCCAGCGGAACCGTCTTCCTCTTGGCAGACAGATTCTGAAAGTAAAATGGAAGATTCAGCTTCGGGGACAAGGAGTTGCTGCTTCTAAAGAAAAGTCCAAGTGAGAGACGGGTCATTTAGTTCCACTCTAGACTTTCAGTTCAGAACGGCGATGCATGATTGAAGCATCTGAACGAAACTCGGACCAGTCAAGTTTTTCAAATTGATCCAATATGCGAATTACAACGGTGATTCGCCAGAAGACGGAAGAGGTTCAGAGACCAGATACGGCGCAAACTCAATTTCCGGGAACCTACGAACGCGGATTATATGTACAGTATACCGATCGTCTTCGCAACAGCGTCTTGGGTGCTCCTCTTACTCTTTCTTTCACGCCGAACGACTTGGTGCGCTCTCGACCATGCGATTTCAATTATGGGGATCGGCAAAAAAGTTGCTGATCTGATCTACAGTTCTTTTCCGTTGTCCTTGGCGTCTTTCTTGTCTTCGATTGTGTCTATAGGTGATTCGTCACCGCGGTCACGGTCTAGGTCCATATCTTCCGCTAAAACAAGCTTCTCTACAAACGTTTCCCGCGCAGGGAACAAAGTGGATGTGGTATAATAAACCACTGACGCAACTACAAACTTGCAAGTTACAATTGTAAGTGGAACACGCATCGTAAAATAGGTGTTTGGAACTTACACCGTAAAACCAGGCTACGTCAAAAAGACGAGCCGCGTAACCTACGCGGATAGCCGGGTTTATGGCGTTGATGAGACCAGGAAAGGTGGGTCCCACAGTCACAAGAATTGCAAGAGCGGCGCGCCAGTTCTTTATGATGTCAACGCACGACGAGAAAGAGACTGTGACGGCTCACGGTGCCGTTAATGTAGCGGTATCGACCACTGGGATCGTACATGGCAGGGACATCAACCTTTCCTCTATGGACCAGCCAAAACTGCAACAAACGGCAGGTGAGCAAATTGCAGTTACCGCAGGTGCAAGCGTACGTCTGTAACCATGATTCCGGCGAATGGTCCCAAGAAAACAGTGTACCCACTCATGAAGTTCAGGAAACCTTGAGCACTTGTTCATAAAGTGCTGAATACATATCCAAGTGTGAACTGAACGCTGTGGACTCACCTAGCTAGGATCTCCCAAGGAACGAAAGCCCATCCACCGATGATGGCACATATTATCTGGCCCCGTCTGATGTTAATGTACTGTTCGAGTAACATATTAGTATCCTCCCGACCAGCCGCCCTGTGATGGTGTCACCTTCGGAAGCAATGCAGTCATGTCGTTCCCTGCACTCAAAGAATTCGCGCTAAGGTTAGATCCAATGGTAGCAAAGCAAAATGAAAGAGAAACAAAGAAAGCTGCGGCACGGTTACTCCATTTATCTATGAGCAGCATAGGATTCCAAATCACTTCTCCGTAAAGTTGAATTCCGGCGTTCGTGACTGCGATGCCAGCGAAACTACAAAGTACGAACGCCGGGGGTATGACGAAGGGCTGCACGAATTGACTAGGGACTTTTTAGCATTGCATCCCTCATCTCGACATGATTTCTTACCTTTTCTCGCTTTTTGCATACCGCTGTGATTTAGTGGGCCATGAACGTTTGAAAGGTCAGAGGAAATCAAGAGTCTCACAGTGAAATCGGGGATATTGACAGACAGGGTGGCGTATGCACCCAAGATACTATTCAACGCACTTAGCCAACTCCAGGAAAACGTTTCTCCGGATATGATAGCGTGTTCATCAAAAAGTCCATTGGAGGGTGGGACCCGAACAAACGCCCAGATAACCATCGCGAGCATCGTTGAGGGAACCGTTACAGCCTTGATGTAAAACAACCATTTCACGTTTTGGGGGGAGACGAGCAGGAAAGGGAACTGGACAAGCCAAAAGATAAAGTAACATAAAAGGCCGGAACTAGTGATGTTTGCATTGGGGGAGAGGTAATTCGGCATCTTCGAGATTGAGGGCCAAATTGCTTTTATCATCTTTGAAATGGTAAATAGGGAGATTCGACGATGGCCGAATGATTCACTTGATATATGCACTGAGACCCATTATATGACTGAAGGTTTGCTCAGTGGTTGATCGATCGGAAATTGCGGATGGATTACCTGAATAGCGAACCAGAACATGGATAGGACGATACGGCTGCAGACAGTAAAGTAGCTGAACCAAAAGCCAAACGAGGATCTGTTCAAGACGGGAAAGGCCACATGAAGACGAGCGCCGATAGTCCCGTTGAGCACCATGACTAATGAGATGATAAAATACCCGACGGCAATGCACGGGAGGGCTTGGCGCCTTTCACGACTTCAACGAGGGAGCAAGAGCGGACGAAAAAACGATGCGCACCAAGACAGACCGATTGCAAGCAAGGAACCCGCAACCTCCCAGGTTGGTATGTTGGCGGCATCCGATAGCCAGTAGGTGACCTAGCAAGGGTGAGGTGAGTAAGGAAGAGGGGAGGTTGTTGACGCACGTAGCTCCAGGTACTACCAGAACGATAAGACAAACAAACGGCAAGCGAACAAGCCAGCACTCACGTCCAGGTTCTAAGGTGGGGAGGGACAGGGTCCATGTCGCTGTTGCTCCAGCCATTCGGAGCCCATGTTGAGTCGTGGAAGCGAAAGAGAACCATGATGAAACCGTGAGCCCCATTTGTTGAAGTTGAACTGAACAGAGATAAGATAAGATTAGATCGCGTCACGTGTTGTCCTGCCAGAGCCAGTCCGCACGTCAAGCCCTCGCACAGATTTCTGCTGACCCGCTCGCCAACGAGACAGGTCAAATGTCCGAAGCGTTCGACGTCATCCCTTTCGAGGTATCTTCGCTCTCATAACTGTCTTGCATCCCCATTCATCATACCCCACCCTAGGATATCAAGGGTGACTGGAAGAAACTAGGATCTGGTTCGTTTGGCAACGTCTACAAAGGTTTGCCTCTGTCATACACCCCACTTTTTTATGCTCAAGGATGTCAGGATGTTACCTCGGGATCGACGTCGCCATCAAGGAGGTGCTTCCGTCGAGCAACTATGACGTCGCCAAGTACTTTGAACGAGAGTGGCGGCTCATGAAGTAGCCCCGTCTCCAAGTCTCTTGTTTATTACTCATTTCTCATCTAGAGAGGCTCGTCACCCAAATGTCGTTCTATACCTTGGCCTTTCTCGGGCACCTCCACCCGATGGTCGGATATTCATCGTTTCCGAATACATAGAGAACGGTAAGGAGCATACAGTCACTCGAAAAATTCGACTAACTTGTAGTCTAGGTAACCTTCGACAATACATCTTCGACAAGAGTAAACCCTTTCCGTGGCGTCTTCGCATGTCCTTTGCGACGGACATTGCTCGAGCCCTGGCGTATCTTCACGCACGCAAGTGCATACATCGCGATTTGAAAGGAGAAAATTTACTTGTTACCGCCAACGGCCGTCTCAAGATTACAGACTTTGGCTTTGCTCGCATCGCCGCAAGGAACGAGGAAGAGAGCAAGCGGCTCACATTCTGCGGCACGGATTCTTACATGTCTCCTGAAATTCTATTGGGTCACGAGTTTGACCTCCAAACAGATATTTTCTCCCTCGGTATCATTTTCTGTGAAATAGCATCTCGGAGACTCGCCGATGACCGTCACTTCAAGCGCACTGGCCCGGTATTTGGGATAGATGCTGATGAGGTATATAAGCTAGCGAATCCAGGATGCCCATCCGCTTTCCTTTCCCTGTGCCTGGACTGCCTGTCCGAGGACCCTGCTGCACGCCCCACTACACGCAATATCCTTGACCGTTTACAGGAAATCGAGGCAGAGATTCTAGCTCGCCCGTCAACCGAGGATCTTCACCTGGGTAGCGTTAAATTTATGACAGGAGGGAAGCGGCCGACCGCACCTCGTATTCCCAGCTTCGGTGTTGGAATCGGGAAAGATATTAGACATTCAGCGTCAACGGTGGCAGGGGATGTTTTGGCGGCTCTGTCGAGTGGAGAATCGGATAGTGACGAGGAGCTCGCGAATGCCGTAGAAGGCCTTAATATTGGTTTGCACCTCAACAGTGATTGGAGTAATGATGGGGCCACCGATGGTAGGCGATCCTTTGCTGCAAGCGCACGCTTTGACGCATCTCTCTCAGGAAACAGCAAGAACAGTACTTCGCCTCTTCTCAACACCACGTCGAGCACGTACTCGGACTACAGTACAACCGTTGTTCGCGGACACGCGGGCAACGCCACTGAGACCATTCCCCCATCCCTATCTTCAATTCTCACGATCCGACCTTGTCCAGATCCAAATGCCACATCGGACCCTATAACTCCGGGGGCGACGTCCTCCACGGACGACAGCTTGACGCCCACTACTTCGGATTCGATGCTTTCGGCACACACGTACCGGACTGCTCAATCATCCGTCCCGTCAACCACCCGGGCAACCAAGGGACATTCTTCCGTTCGGTCTGTCACGATGTTACATAGATTTACATTAATTCGGCCTGGCGCAAAGCGATCTGGATCAACTTCACCTGCAAAACATCTTGACGGAGGCTGGAATCCTCTTGAGTTGTTCTTTTCAAGCGCCCTTTTGGTCCAGAAGTGCGACATTTGTGCCAAGAGGATCGGGTGGAAGCCTGTCCTAGAATGTGACGACTGCGGACTCCGGTGGGTAGATTAATTGCACTAGGAAGTAAAAGGGCTATATCTGACCATTTTATTGGTGCCACCACTTCCGTGCGTTCTGTCGGCAGAGCGCACGTCAAATGTGGAGAAGTAGCTCCGAGGGATTGTGGTGCCCGTCTTATGAGATCTGTACAGCAACACGGGCAGGGCGGGAATGACACGCATTCGCCATCGCCGCTGTCGAAGGGACGAAACAGCCATGATCCAAAGCGCCATTCTGTATCTGCTGCTGTGGCTCGATGAATACTGCTGTGGGTGGCGATGAGCACGCGAGTCGATTCTTTCCTCGATGGTCCGTTGAATTTCACAGAATTTGGCCTTCTCGCACTTGGGACAGTTTACGTTTTTTGAATTCTTTGTCCGTTTTTTTTTTCTTCTTTTTCAATCCTTCATACCCTCTTGCAATCGATCCTAATCATGTTTACCACAAATACCAATCCTCCGTGCGCTTGTTGTAGTGCCCATTCCAATCAATGTTTTCATCTTACATTGACGGTCCAGTAAAGATGGAAAACACGATGCTTGTTTTAGGGAAAGGTACGAGGGTAATCGAAGAACAGAGGGTAATTTACAATCTCAAAGAGACCGCATCTGAGACAAGAGATACCGCGGCGAAGAGGCGTTACGGGAATTCGAACGGCCGACCAACCTACATTTTGAATTGGGAAGCCGATGACGCGATCATCGTAGCCTGCAAGGATATCACTTACGTTGTGCGTTTCAGAAGCTCTTGTAATTCTGAATCTTTCTCCGCGTGGCATGACGTGTGTAGCCATTAGACTAGAACAGGGGCTGTTATGATGACCCCGTTTTCCTCGCAGTCCGGGCTGGACCAGAACTCGGACCTTGGTATAAAGCGAAGGTGGTCATTCGTGCACATCCGTGCGGTGAAGATGAGTGTCCCTTCCCTCGATATCATCGTTCTCGTTTCGGTCCTTCTCGGTTGGGCGACTTGCTACCGTCGTACGGTACGGTCACAAAACAGCCTCCCATTTCCTCCGGGCCCAAGGTCGCTCCCGTTCATCGGCAACATTCTCGACATCGATCCGGAACAGCCATGGCTCACGTACAGTACGTGGCGAAAGAAATACGGTGCGTGACTGGCGGTGATGCGCTCGCAAAACGTCGAGGCTGATTCTCAAGCAGGACCGATCGTACATTGTCGCCTGCTCGGCCAGAACATCGTCATCATCAATTCGAGCCGAGTGGCGAAACAGCTGCTCGACCAGCGGTCGTCGACGTACTCTGGACGGCCGTCTACGTGCATCAGCAAACTGTAAGGTTCCGGACGTCGTGGATTTAGCTGACGCATTTTTTTTTTCTCCTGGGCAGATTCGGCGTCGACTTTGCCACGGCGTTTCTCCCCTATGGTCCGGAATGGAGAACGCATCGAAAGATGTTCCACCAGGCGATGAAGATGGAAACCGTGGAGTTATACCAGGACCTCTATCGAACCAAGGCGATGAAGATGGTCAGGGGCCTCTTCGATACGCCAGGGGATTTCGAGAACCACGTCCAGCTGTAGGTTTGCGCTTTACGGGAAGAAGGTCGCTGACGCTGTCCAGATACATCATCTCGATCACGATGGCATTTACATACGGGTACGAGACGGATTCGTTGGAGTCGCCGTTCGTGAAGTCGCTGGTGGAGTTTGTCAAGTTGCTGAATGATGGATTGCCCCCTGAGCGGAACGCCATGCTCACAGCCTTTCCTTTCTGTGGGTGACGTTCCATTTTGGTCGACTAGGTAACCGAGGCGTGGTGATGTAGTGGCGAAGATCCCGGCATGGTTCCCCGGGGCGACATTCAAGAGGGACGCGCTGAGGTCCCAGGAGCTATCCCTGATCTCGTTGGACGGTCCGTTTGAGTATGTGAGGAGGAGCATGGTACGGACGGTGCACGTTTTGTGTGCTAAAGTCACTGAACGAGACGACAACTTAGGAGGCAGGTTCGTTTGCGAAATCGATGGTTTCTGACTTGCTAGACAAGCTGGAGGGAACGGAAGGACGGACGTTGCAAGAAAAGGCGATCAAAGAATGCGCGGCAACGGTGTATATCGGTACGTACAGTTTTCGACCCGTTCTAGACACTGGCGACTGATCTGGGGCTCTGATTGTCACAGCGGGGTACGATACGGTGCGTGATGTGTGGCTAGGGGTCGAGTTGACGTGGGACGAAGCGTGGACACAGAGTGCGGCGACCCTGCTTGCGTTCCTGATGGCGATGATGCTCTACCCTGAAGCTCAACGTCGTGCGCAGGCCGAGATCGATTCGGTGTTACCTGAAGGCGTCTTTCCAAATTTCGGACATCGACCGTCGTTGCCTTATGTCGAGGCCGTTTTGCGAGAAACGATGAGGTGGCACAGTGTTGCACCACTGGGTTCGTCTCCGAGCGAACCTCGGGCTACCTTGCAGGGTACTGATCGAGCACGTCACGTAGCGCTGCCCCACATGACATGTTGCGATGACGTCTTTGAGGGATATTTCATTCCAAAAGGTGTGAAGCGCGACTCGACGTGCTTTTTCTTCTGACGTAGTATCGCAGGCACGATGATTTTACCCAATGTCTGGTAGGCGATATCGATCGGATTGCTGTGCTGCCTCACGGTGTCGCTAGGGAGATCCACCACGAAGAGAGCGAGTACCCGGATCCGTATGTGTTTAACCCGGAGCGGTACCTGGGTTCAGACGGGAGCGTCATCGACAACGACCCGCTCACGTCGCGCGCTGCTTTTGGCTTCGGACGAAGACACTGCCCAGGCAAGTGGGTGGCAGATTCCGTGCTGTGGATGGGGATTGTGAGCATCCTGGCCGTGTTTCGGATCGAGAAGGGCAAGGACGCGAGCGGGAGAGAGATCGAGGTTGAGCCCAAGTTCACGGCTGGCGTCATCCGGTCAGTCGCATCTCGAAACATGGTTACGCACGAGTTTTCATGTTCGGCAGTCGTCCGGAACCGTACTCGTGTTCGATGGTGCGCAGGTCGACGCGCGGGTTCAAGGACTAGGCGGTGTTCGGGGTCTTTTCGGAGGAGATAAGTGGCAACGTAAAGCGCGACTTTGTTTTTAGCGTACGCTTGATTTGACCAATCCGTCGTTCGTCGACGCCGTGTACAGCGGTGAGTCTCTCCGACCACAGCCTGCCTGCCGGAGGGGGTCGCCTGATGCAAGTCGTTCAGTGCATGGCCCGTCCCCACACCGCAGAGGTCGATGTCAGCCCAAAGAACAGACCGAGGTCGAACACGTCCACCTTCTTCACCGCCAGTTGGCGAAGGCCCAGGCCAGAGACC